>VNJV01020153.1:0-59209 GCA_008042635.1 Drosophila nikananu | reverse complement strand
CCAAAAACAAAGGAGGTCTCAGAAGTGTCAGAAGTTTTGGATCACCAGGAGATTGCACAATTGCCAGAAGGACCCATTATCTCGATAGTCCCGAGATTTCAGTGCGAGCCACAAGATGTCCCCAAAAATTGCTGAACAGGCTCTCGAGTTAAGGACTCTCCTTTGACTAAACAAACTTTGCCCGAAGCAGCCTCGTGGCTCCCCCTGTTTACTTGGCCATAAAAAGGCAATGAAAATCCAGCACAATCACATCAGGAAAATCACACACACCACAACCATTTTTTTCTTGGTCTCATAAGCCCACGCGAGTAAACAAATTGAAACTCTGCCGCGCACACATGCGATTCAATTTCGGTTTAAAAAGCTTCATTTGCCAAATTAAAAATGCATTCATTCAATCGGGCCGAGGACCCAATGGGAAAAGCCAACGGAACAAGTGCTATAAAAATTAATTTCGCCGGCGAAATGTGCGGGAAAAGCGCCGAACCACGAACGTCTTGGAAGATAAATAAAAATTAAAGAGCAGCCAAAAGGAAAACACAGACCCAAGGAAAAGTGGCAGCAAAAAAAAAACCTGTACACACGTGTTGTTGTGTGAGTTGCACTTAATGGCGGAGAACAGACAGGATGGCAGCGAAGTCCTGCGCGGAAATGAGAGGAAAAAGGGAAAGGCTGGTAAATTTTAAAAGTATACTTTGGCAACAAAAGTGAGATGTGGCAGGTGCGCCTGTGAGTCTCAGGACTTAAGAGAACCTTTAATGCGGTTAGCGTCCACTGAGATTGACACTTTTAACATTGGAAATAATTAAAAGAGACAATAGTTTATTTTGTTTTGGAGTAATTAGAAAGGAATATATTTTAATTTGTTTAAATAATGTTTTGTTTTATTCTTATAAATTAATTAATTAGTAAATCTGATGGAATTGAAGCTAGCCATTTTGTGTTAAAGTGTCAAAAGAATAATTACATAAGACAATTTTTAAATTTGTATTTATTATTAAGTAATTACAACGAAAAATTATTTAATTTGCTTTTATACAATAATTTTTCGGTGATTTGTGTTTTCTTTTAGTTATTTATTATTTAATTTTAAATAGACTCTTAATATAATTTTTAATTGTAAATCGAATTTTATTATTAAAGACAATTCTTTAATTAGTTTGGTATTTATTTTAAAATAATTATAAAAGCAAACATTTTATTTTATATTTAGATTTTTAAAATATTTTAATGTGTTTGTTTTTAATGTGTTTGTTTTGTTTGATTTGAAATAGACTTTAAACAGACTGTAAATCTGCAAATAATTTCTATTGGTTTATATAATCAAAAGCAATTTTTATAATTTTGTAAATAATTAAACCCAAATAAATATTTTACTATTTCTCTATTTTTATTAATACGAAAAGCACCCTCCGCCATTTTAGCTCACTTTCGCCGTCTACAAATTATTAAAGAATATATTCCTCCTGCTGAGAAATACTCTCCTTCACTCTACTTTATTTTATTACAGTTGTTTTTTATCAACTTTATTCCCAAAATGTACTTCCACTTGACACCAGCTAAAAGACAACAGATAAATAAACGCCAAAAGCGTTGGACCTTGGAAATTCCCAGTTGACCAGTTTTCACACCGCAACAATCAAAAGTGCAGAAGCTCTGAAATAAATTACTTGCGGACCCCGGAGCTTAGCTCAGCGGGGGACACAGTGACCCCGATCAAGATGATTTTTCCTAGTTGGTTTTCACGTGGCAATTTAATTAAAGTCAACGGTCTCTGCTGATTTTAGCCAGGGATTTTCTTACAATAGAAATTCTTTAAAATGACACCGAAACAAAGGCCAAGGTCTGGGTCCAGGAACAGATCATCCTCCCCAGTTTCAACCCCCTCTTAAGTGGCCATCTAATGCCCGGCTATCAATTTTGATGCTCTTATGTAAGCTCATAAATTGCCGGCTGATGACGGGAGGAGCAAACACAAAATACAACGACGGCCACATAAACTCCGCGAGTAAATCACATTTTTCGCTTGTGTGTTTGCATTTCGATGGCATAAATTAAATTTAACGTTCGCCCAGCCCAGATGCCGGGGGACAAAATCAATTTTCGCCTTCGCCCCATCGCCTTCGACTCTTACCTGCACTTTCAGCGAAATGCCATGAAGATGGCGCTTAACTGATAAACTTACGAGCAACCCCCTCGACCCAGGGGTGTACGTGCATGTAGCTAGTCGTGGGAGAGGTCCTGGTTAAAGGATCCTCAGCCACAAGGACAAATGATTATGAACGCCAGATAGCAGCGCCTTCTCTGAAAGATAGGACGAGCTGCCTGGGGCGCTATCTACACCTCAGTCAGCCTTCTGCCAGGTGCGCCCATTGAGTGGGACAAATCAACCCACCGCCTGACAGGTGGGAAAATATATTTTTGAGATAAGAATCGACTTATTAATACGCTGTTGAGTGGGGTTTATAATGAAAACAATGAATAAAGCAGTTTGCAAATAGAATAGAATAGTGAAAACAAAAAGGAGAACCTTGTTTTTGAGTAAGAAATATTAATTCAAGACTTTTAAATTAAAATAAACAATTAACTGTCTTAATAAAATTTCATTTATTAATATTTTAAAATATGTCATCTTTCATCAAATTTTTAGGAAGTTTATTTTGAGCTTCTTGCTCCTCGAACTAGTCGCATCTACCCCGATTTCTTTAAGATTTCAAGTGTAATACCTTTCTTGAATTTCAAATAAGCAAGCCAGAAGTTGTGCAATTTTCCGGAAAAGTTTCGTGTCTGCGTTCGGGGTAATCCGCTATTAATTGAATCAAATGCCGAAAACTTAGCTTATCATCTCTAAACCATGGCAGCAGCACAAAATGTCGTGTGAAAAACTTGTCAAATGCCGCAGACGTGATGTTGTTCGGGTGACTGAGTGACTGAGTGGGTGAGCAAGTGAGTGTGGGATTTCAGCAAGGGTTAAGGCAAGTTTTGCGGGGCCAAATGTCATGGGGTTGACTTATTGCGAGTGCGTTCCAGTCACCTGATTTGCCATTTCAAAATAACAACGCATACCCAGCCGCTGGGACCGAAGAAACTTTAGTGAACTTCACCAAACTTTACCATATTTATCTCGTTGTCTCGGCAATCGCGTGTGGCCTTCATTGTTCTTGGTCATTGATTGGCCAAATGCCTGTTGTATTGGTAATTTGATTAGTGCCAACTACACTCGAAGAATAACTTGGTTTGTACCCTAAGGAAGAAAAGGAATCTTTGCTTTAATTTATTTTAAATTAAAGTTATTTTTGTTGTTGATCTTTGAACTATTTAAAGTTGAAATATTCAATTGATATTATTTTTATCATTATAAATTACAAATATGGTTTGTAGTAAATTCACTGCACCCTTTTGGCCTTCTTTTTAATTACATAATAGTTCTCCTTCAGTTCATTATATTTTTTGAACCCTCAGCCCCAAAGCCACAGCAGCTATGTATGATATTCATCCTTTAATAATATAATAAAATAAGTAAAGTATTTTCTGAACTCTTTTAATTCAAATTTGTTTCCTGTGCATTTTGTGCCAACGACTTTATTACACATTCCGACTTTCATTACGACTTTCGTCTCGTCGCCTCGGTGTTTGTATATAGGTTTTGCCTTCGATTAGTTAGCCGGCAAAAGTTTTGCTCAACTACAGCCAGCCAGCCAGACAGCATTCAAAATAATGAATGGCCAAGAGTGCCAAGAGTGTTTCAGTGCGGCGCTTGTTTTTTCAAGTGCTTGAGTAATTTTCCAGCAAAAAGTTTTCCCACGCCCCTCGTCTGGCCATCATAATTATAATGTAATATTTATGCCGCTGCCCGCCGACCGACACTTGAGTATGATGAATGGCCCCCAACATATTTTCAAGGTCCGTCTCGGCCATTGTTTCAATTCGTATCTTTAGTTGTGGTCCTGCCTAATTAATGAGGCCCAGGCTGTACGAAGGAAGGAGGCCCTGGCTTGGGGAAAATCACAGGGCACTCGAGCGTGTACATCCTATTTTCTCTGGCATTCACGGCCTACAAGTGTCGTAGCCTCTGGGAATTCAGGCGGATGAGCTTTCCTCTAAGGCTGTTGCCGCCGCCTGTCACATTAAGACTCGTTTAGAACCAAGTCAGGCGAATTTTGCGGGGATATTTCCCATAAAAAGGTGAGTGCCTATTACTCTTCAATATTAGATTGCTGGTTCCTTAAGGTATTCTTTTTTATGTGATTGAGTTAGGCGAACAGACTTTCCTGTTGCTTTTCTAAGTAAATGTTGCTTAACCAATAAATATTGCCATTAAAGTAATGGCTTAATGCTTGCCATCACTTTGAACGAAGTTTTCAAATTAATTCTATGGTTCATGAAGCTTGAATTGTGTCTTAAATATGTTTTGGTTATGAGAAATATCTTTATATTTCTAGAAAAATAAATTTGTTGGGGAAGAATTTACTTGAAATACGAAGCAAACATTTTTTCTTAAAGAACTAGAGATTTCCAAAAAGGCAAATCCTCAAGTTTCCAACATTTCCGAATTGAAATTTAAAAGTGGCTTCACTGGGCGGGGCCATTTTGGGAACTATCCCCTCAAATAAGGATTTATTGCCTCCTTAAAGGCTCAGTTCTGGTTTCCATTTCCGGTTAGCAGCTAGTCTATGGCGTATGGAAACGCATGTGCATGGAAATGCATTTCCAAATGAATTCGTAATTTATTTCTTTTGTGGTTCATTTGATAAGGCGGCGCAGAGGAGAGGGAAGTGTCCAAAATTTACGATGTATTGGCCAAAGGTGCTGGCTTAGGGTTGAGCCCAAAAAAAGGCCATTGTGACAGCCCTCGGGCACTCAACAGGCCAAGAGGGTGAAGCTTTGTTACCTCAGAATTACCTCCTTCCCAAAAGTAAAATCTCTTTCTTACATAATCCCAATTCGCATGCTGCCTGTCCCTTTGTTGGCAGATTGCAGTCTGTGGCCCACTTCTATTTTGCGGTTTTGTGTTGCCATTTGCATTTCAATTTAATTGGTGTTCGGTTCGGCTCCAAGTGTGTACATTACACATTTGAAGCTGATTTTGGTTAGGAGATTAGGGCGGTAAATTTCTTAATAATGGGGTGTGGGTTTCTGATTCCTTCGGGATTGAAAGTTTGACTCATAAAAATGCCGCGTTATGGAAATATTTCATGAATTTTAAAGTGACCTTTTGGGGGCTAAGTCCTTCGTTCATATCGCTTTTATTTCCGTCCTTGGTTTTCCAATTTTCTCGCGCTTGTCACATCCTCACACCCACACATATGTAGGCACTGGAAATAAAATTCTGGGAAATGTTGAATTAAATTTGTGAACTATTAAATTTGTTGACCACAAAAATTCTAAAGACTAGTTATTGTTTTGCTATTAAAACTATCAAGAACAGATAGCTGCTTAGGAAAATGGCAATGAATTCTTAATAATCAGACATTTGTCTTTAATTTTCTTGGTTTTTGAATGCTTTTTTTTTCGGCGTGTAAGTCCCCCAAGCCGAAACGGAGTCCAGTCAGGCGCGAAATTTCCAGTGGGCACTTTTCCGTGGGGAAAAGTTGAAGCGAGCTCTGCGAATGCCGCGAGCAGGCGCCGAAAACTTTGCATAATCTTCGACCAATCCCGCTGGCGGAGTTCTGGCTTTCTCCCCGTGCCATAAATTATTCGATGTCGATGTCGGAACAAGTTAAATGCAAATTTAATGAAAATTGTCGCGCTAAGACGTTCGCCTGAGCCGTTTTGCCCGGCTTCCTTTCGGCCGGCCACCCGGGCCACATAAATTGCCCTCGCCTTCCCCCATAAATATGCAACCCGAGCTGCCTGGCTGCCGGCAGCCGGCGGCATTTGTTGCAGCATTTTTATTGCACAAATTGGCCGCAATCGAGACGATGTTGTCTTCTAAATTGGCTTCCAATAACGTGGCCCGGGACCAAGTCCTTGCCTCTTCTCGTAAGCGAGTCCTTTACGTGGTTCTTGTGTCTCACCTCTCGCCCCCTCGCCAGACAAACAAAAGTTCGCATTGCATATTTTTGGCAAACAATGCGGCGGCGAGTGAAGGGGACGCCAAAGGTGGCCAAGGTCACGGGGCATGCATCCGGCAGCCGGAGCGTGAAACCAAAGTCGTGGGAACGCATTTTCTCAGCGCCACCTTGAGGACGGTGTCGCCTTGCCGGAATCGGTGGCACGAAAGTCCTTGTCCGTACCGAAAACCCAATAAGAGCTGCAAATGTAATATAATTTTTCTTTAAAATAAAGGAAATTTACTAAGGTGGCATTGTGGAAAATATAAAAAATCCCCCAGTTAGGTAGACATTAATATTGTGCGACTCTAGAAGGAGATTTCATTTAACAATAAAGTTTAAAGCATTAATATGCTTAGGGATAAGTTTGAATTTTTTTATATATTGTTTATAATATTTGAATTGAGTTTAATGAAGATAAGAATAATCTTAAAATTAATAATAACATAAATAAGAACTAACCATAATATTTAATACAAAAGGTAAAAGCCCTTCTCATTTTATAATTTAGGTGTCAATCAATTCAAGGCTTCAAATCTTTTTAAGTTGATAGAAATAAGTTATTGTTTCTTGATTCTTATAAATTCTAGTCCAATGGCAAGTCTGTATATTTTTTTACCCCAGTATTATCCCTACAGAGATAGTATACATATATATATATAAAATAATTCCCACAGATTTTTAATGGTTCTTGCCAATCAGGTTGAAAGCAGCTTTGCCTGCCAAAAGCTGCATTCAATTTCGTAGCTCGGCTTGCCAAAAAATAACAAAAAAATTGAAAAGTTCTGGAGGAAATAAATCATGGTTATCATGAGTGGCTCCTTCCCCAGTCCCAGGCCACCACTCACCAGCTCTTTTTGGCCGCTGTTACTCACATGTCCTGCGATGTGGACAAGAGTGGGAAGGCATTTTTCACTTGGCTCTTGCCGGCACACTCAATTACCACTTAATGTCCTTACTTCAGCACAATTTACGCAAACATTGGGCCGCTTTGCCTGGCAGATAGGATTGGAGAGAATGGAACCAAAAAAAAGCCAAATGCAACATGCATTCACATTCTGCAATTTTTGCCGCTGTTGCTTACCCAACAAAAACGGCAAAATATTATTCTTGTGCAATTTGTTCGCTCTGTTTGTGTTTTGGTGCGAGTGTGTGGGCCAAGTTGTAATGACTTTTTATTCTGGTTAGTTGGTAAAAGGCTGGAAAAGAAAATTACACAAGTTTTTTGGCAGTTGTGTAGTTTCTGTTTTTGTTTTCCAGCTGCAGCTGGCTGACTTTCGCGTGATTTCTTCCCATTAAATTAAGCTCGAACAGTAAGGCTTTACTTTATAAAGCTGAGCAAAAAGTTCGCACATTTGCATGAATAAATAGCATTATTAAGCTTAAACTCACATGGGCTTAATTTACAGAAAAGGAAAATGGGGAAACTGGTCAGCCGAAGCATGGAAAATATTTCTTGTTTATTATGTTTAGCCCTTAAAACTTGATATGCAGGTTTACTTAGTGATTTTTGTTTATTTATTCTTATATATGTATATTAATTAAATTCAGAATTCCATTAATAGTTCTTTTCCATGTATATTTATTATTTAATACTATTTTAAAGACCGCTTAAAATCAAAGCATTCCCCACTTTTGTCTTCGCTCACGTCTCCTGCTTATTTCTACTCCTCAGAAGCCCTCGAGGGGAATCAACACCCATGAAGGGGATGTCTTCATTGCACTTGCAGAACGTTTTTAATTAAATCAGTATCTGGCAAATCAATTTAGACGCTTAAGCCCGGCCCCAACGTCAGCCTTCATTTTGTCGCCGGCACAGAGCTCCTTAGCTCCTTAGTGGCAGGCATCGCAGTGTCCCAGTCAACTTCGAGCCACTTGGCTCATTAAAGCGCCAAACAATTTCCGTTCCGGAAGTCGTCAACAGCGCGACAATCTGCTACCTCTGCTCCGGAATATTTCCACTTCTTGGTGGGTATTTTAGAGGCAAGGCGGTAGGTTGGCGGGGATTAAACGAATAGCCGAACAGGTAAAGTGCCACGGACTCAAACGTTGGGAATTTACGATGCAATTCCGTTGGCAGTTATTTAGCCTTCTCACTGCGTTTTGTTCTAGGTTGAATTGCATTTGGAATTTGAGCAGCAATTTGGTAAAACAAATTTAACGCGTTTTCATTTAGTAGCTTGAACACTACAATGGGAATGAAAGCGGAAAAAGGGGTTTATTTTGAGTATTTAGAAATATTTTATCAAGTGTGAATTAACCTTATAAATTTGATCAAAGTTAAATATTGTTTGGAATTTTTTTTTAATTGTAGAAATAGTATTTGGTTGCAATATACATAATTAAGGGCTAAGTTGTATTTCAAGTTGTTCATACATCTTATTTCGCATCTACCACAAATTAAAGATGAAAATCAGTGAACTGACCAATTATTATTGTTAATGAGAAAACAAAATTTTTTTAAATATTTTTAAATGTTTAGCACTGAGAAATATTTTTCCATCCGATATCCAGTTGAAATCCGCGCTTAAACGCCATTTCAAGGGTTCAAAAACATTTACCAATTAGGGTTGTAAGGTTCTAATGCTTTTTCTCGTTTGAGGAAGCCTAATAAAAATATTCATAAAAATAACAGTTAATATTTGCATGGATGGGCAAATGGTCTTTTGCGGCGGTTAGGGCAAACCATTAGACAAATATGCAATTCGCCATTCAAACTAATTGCAATGTATACACGGGGGAGATATAGATATGTGCATATATAAACTATGCAGACATCATGGAAATGCTAACCACACACGAGGGGGGAAGAATGCGAATGGCAAATGTCAACACTGCCAACAATCACCATGAAAAGTCAAACAAGACTATGAAGAGGGAACACTTAAAATTACGCGCCATAGAAAACTAGCCATGTGAATAAAGTCGAATCTTAAATGCTCTCAAAACAAAACTAGGAAAACGAAAACATTTGCTTGAATATTTTGAAATATCTCTAGATTTAAATTGACACTCTGACAGATACTCATTCCCCGTCATTTTCATTTATTAGCTGGAAATTGAAGCTCACAGAGCGAAAGCAAAGGGGGGAATTCCGGGGCACTTGCGTGATTGAAAGGCAATTTGAGGCGCAGACTTGCTGAAAGAATCTATATGTATTTTTCGCAAAAATATTTAAAAATTATTTTTCTGTGGCCATATGCAATTGACATGCGAGAAGCCTTGTGTGTGTGTGTTGTGTGGTTCTGTGCTGATTGTGACGGGGTGGAGATTTTGTTATTCGCTCGCGAAAAGTGGCTGGTACATAAATGCGTATCGTTAAATCCAATGGCATTTCGACCTTCGCATTTTTTTCACCCACAGTACTATATTGAAATATTTAGAAAAAAAATTTGACTATTTTTAAAGAAGAGATATTTAATATTAAATTGTCATGAGATTATAAACAAGATTCTGTTAAGGAAAGATGAAATGATACGGTAAATTATTTGGAATAACCTTCTTATAACTTATTAATAAATTCGACTTAAGGAAAAGGGATTTATTATATATAGTTTTATACATTTTCAAATAAATATTTGGTGTTTCACATACTGCACACAACTTGCAACATTATTTGTATGTCCTCCACTTAAACCAATTTTAGAAGGACTAAATTGATAATCAGGCAGACAGGATATCTCCCATGGCGAATGCTTGCTCTTATCCACCTTCTGTAGCTGTCGATGACACGGTCTCAAGGAGCATGTAATATCACTTAAACGCAAACTAATCCCGGTGTTGGAAGCCACCTCTGCATCTGCATTTGCATCTTCATCTTCATCTTCATCCGCACATTTGCACATCCGCCTGGGCCTGCAGAAAACGCTGGCAAACAAGGTGGGAGGACATGCAATCGTTGTGCCTGCTGTGGGGGTGGCACTACAAATAGGGGTTTGTTCAGGTGTAAGTTCAGGTGTGATACCTGCCCCAGCTCAGACATCTGCATTTGACATCAGTGGCAATGGGTTGTAGTCGGGGTGTGCGATGACAATGTTCGACTAAAGTAACTGCAATTCATTGAAACATGTTTTTAAAGTTTGTTGAAATTGTGTGAAGAAATGTTTCAGCTTTAAATTGATTTTTAATCAAACAATTCTTCGTGGAAATATGCTTGAAATATTTATCTTTACAGCGTTCCAATTGAATGCCTTCTTCTTTGGTCATCTCAAAAGTACCGAATAATGGGCCATCGATTGCATTCTTCCCTTGAGTGGTTGTAAATTCTCAGGTTGTCAGGCTCATTAATAATAATTTACGCCAGTTAAGAGCTTCTGTAATAACCGTTCCAGCGCAGTTTGACCCACATTACGGAAACTTTTCTCCTTGAGCATCCCAGCCTTTGGCTTTGTGCTTTTGAAGGGTCGCAATTTTCCGCATTGTTCTGATTCCTCTTTCAGAGGTGGGTTTTCCTCAAAGGCCACTATTTGTGTGGCTCAGATTATGGCCTTTAATAAAGCACATTTCTCATTGAGAAACTTCGATTGACTATTATGAGATTTAATTTGATTGTGAAAAGCTGGTATTTTCCGAAGGAATTTTGTTTTTTCCAAAGGGATATTGGATTGATAGATAGGATTGGAGACTTAGGTTTTATTATATGGAAATATTTTAATTTAAAAAAGTAAATACGAATATGCCTACAATATTATGAAAATCTGTATATTTCTAGCTCTCTTGGGTAAGTTTCTATAAAAATTTAAAGTGATTTAAAGTTTTTGGGGACAGGTTTGTGGTCCGCATAATGTTTTGGCTTAGAAATTATTTGAGGAATTATTTTAAAAACCTTATTTGCGTATGATATTATTTGGTTAAATTTAACCTAATATCTCAAGTAACTTTATGGTAAGTTCAAGTACTCTAACACCTCTTAAGTGTCACCGATTTTGTGGTATTTAAATCGATTATAATATTATGTGAATTATTATTATCTCAAGTGTATTCAGCCAGATAAAATCCTCTCGAAATCGTTAAAGTTATGAACTTCATGAGCCATTAAACGGAATTTATCTGTTTTGTCAACATTCCCAGTTGCCAATTAAACTGTCGGAAAAGTTTTCCCATTGACGTCCGCTTGATATTTAAATGCCAACAACAGTTGTCATTCTCCAAAGATGTCTTCGCGCTCTCATTACAGTGGGCACTGTGTTGATATTTATATAAATATTTATATAGCGTGCATGCTGATACACATGTCCCATTGCGGCAAGTTTATAATAAGTGTCTCAGCAGTGATAATTACTCGACAGTCATTTTGTTTGCCCATGTTTGGTGCAGTGTTTGTTTGCATGCGAGACTCTATTAATTAGAGCACGTACACAAACACTGAGAGCAATAATCAAAGCTGTGAGCAGGAGGGAGGAGAAGGCGACGCCGAATGCGTACGGTACGATATTGCCAACTGCACTTGCCTAATTAGCAACAAAGCGTAGTGCATATTAAAGCAAGAACAGAAGGATGCAGCAGGAGGTTCCGACTATGAAATGTACGAGAGTTCTATTAAAGGCTTGAAAATGTTTTTAAAAAATATTTTAAGCCACGTGAAGACAGAAGAGAACATGCCAATCAACACAATTCTTATTAAGAGCTTCTCTTTCTCCTCTTTACAAACACTTCTATCTAACTAATATACCCTCAAGCTCAGCAATTACTGGGTGGCAAGACAGGGGGAGTACCGACGCGCGTGGCAAATGGCAAATCATAATTTCTTTTTGGACACGATGCTAGCGTTCATGTTCGCATTGGCAGACAAATGTTTTAATTATCCTCATTATTAAAGGCGGCTTAATTAAAAAGTACACTTGAGGCTCAGGCAGAAGCAGGCGTGGGCGTGGGCGTGCCAGGAGCAGGATGTCACCAGGTCCAGGACAAGTTTAATTGCCACGCCTTAAAGTGAGCACGTGGGACGTGACTTTGCAGTTAATGAATTGAAGGCTGGCTCTTTGGGTGAGGGGCAGACACAATCGATGGAAAAAATCTTTGATTGCAGTATTAGTCAGAGAAAAATGAATGTGAAAAGAGTGAAAAAATAAGATCGGAAAAGAAATTGAGCTAGATGAAAGTCTTTAAAGTCAGTGCCATAAATTGAAGCTCAAATACGGTTAATGGTTCTACCTATTACATTGTCTTTGGTACTACTTTTTAGCTTGTCAATAGATTACAAAATATTTAATATTATTTTATGAATAATATTACTTTTCCAAGCAATTTTCCTAAACACCTTAGTAACTTTCCCATCAAACTAACTCTCTGGGTCTCTCTGCCTTGTACTCCTTGCAGCTGCACCAAGTTTTTAGTAGCATGAGGAGCAGAGGACACACACCACCAGCCCCCACAACGACGACGATGATGATGATGATGACGACATCCATGTCCTGGCCACAGGAAGCGGAAGTCGAACAGCGGCAGAGGCAGCAACACCGGCCAGAACAACATAAACAACGAGGGCAGAATGACAGGGCAAACATATCAGCGGCTTACGACGATAACAACGATAGCCACGTTAATGACGACGGCAACCACGGGGAAGCGCATAATCAAAACAACGCCAGCCGGAGCAGCCCCACGAATTTTAGCACTTCCGCATTACGACAGCGGGGGGCAGGGCCACGCCCACTCATTCCCACCCACTGGCTAGTTGTGCTTCTGCTGCTCCTGACCGCCGCACTGACGGCGTCTGCCACCGACTCAACCACCAGCAGCAGCCCCACATCGAGTCCGTCCATCAACGGCAGTGGCACCGATTACGCATTACTCTACGGCGACGCCGCCACCACGGCCCTGGTTCCGGCCCAGACCACGGGACTCTCGGGTATTGGCACCGATGCCAAAGCCAATGCCGGCCTGGAGGTGGAGGTCGAGGATGAGGAGGATGCAGAGCACGCCAGCGAATATATCTTTGATCGCCTCGAAGTGCGCATTGTATTTATTACTCTTTATACGATAGTTTTTTGCTGCTGCTTCTTTGGTGAGTAAAGTGAGAATTTATAAATCTATTTTGATCAGAAGCACTTTTAGAAAATATATAGGTACTTATATATCTATATTATTTAGAAAGACATAAATCCGTAAATAAGGAATAATGTTAAGACTGAAAGAAATGATTTATATTTGAAGTTTTAAAAGGAGTTAAAGACTTTCACATTTATTGTGTTTCGAAGAGATCCTTTATCAGAATATAAATTAACATTGTAAAGTAATCTAACATTTGTTTAGTAAACCCCGAAACATAAACCCAAATACCTAGTAGAGTATTTAGGGTAAGCTCTGCTCAAGTAACTCTCATTCCTCGCTACAAAGCTCTTTTTCCGAATCTTTTACGCACTTTTCATATTCATTAATCAGGCCTGGCCTCGTGTTTGATTGTGCGGCTTGTAGCGAGAGTTTCGAAAGAGATGGGGCCACAAAGGCCAGAGAAACACGCATGAGAGCTGGGGCAGAGTGACTGCCACAGGCCGTTTGCGGTGTCCCATGGACAGCATCCTGTCTCGACCCGGGCGCGTGCTAATGTCCGGCGAGTCCCCTTTATCAGGACCTCACAGAATTTACTGCTGACTTGCCAATTACTCAATGCCCTGCTGTTTGGTTTATGCAGTATTTTTTGTCCAGTCTGTGGAGCCATATTAAAGACCTTGCGTCTTCTTTGTTTCCGGAACAGTGAACTGGCTTTTGCGGGGTTTTTCTGTAGCTTAAAGTTGATTATATGTGGAGTTTTAAAGTTTGGCTCAAAAATCGCGAACTTTCTCAGTGGTTTTTTGATCGTAAATTGGCTTAAACTCAACCGATTTCAGTGTGGGTTTGTTTTTTCTTCTTAGTTTTTACTGGAGAA
Source organism: Drosophila nikananu (assembly GCA_008042635.1). NCBI lineage: Eukaryota > Metazoa > Arthropoda > Insecta > Diptera > Drosophilidae > Drosophila > Drosophila nikananu. The sequence goes on along the minus strand of VNJV01020153.1, from coordinate 45,289 downwards.
CTTTTCTGCATTTAAATCTCAATTTCTAATTTTTTGCCAATATTTATCAAATTTTTGCCCATTTTGACGATGAAAAAATGGGTTCAAAAATCGCGAACTTTCTTAGTGGTTTTTTGATCATAACTTGGCTTAAACTCAACGGATTTCAGTTTGGCTTGGTTTTTTCTTCTAAGTTTTTAATTTCGAACTTTTCTGCATTTAAATCTCAATTTCTAATTTTTGCCAATTTGTATCCCATTTTGACGATGTAACCCCTTTTATTTCCTGCAAAAAAAAAGGCTTAAAAATCGCGAATTTTCTCTGTGGTTTTTTGATCATAACTTGGCTTAATCTCAACGGATTTGAGTGTGGCTTGGTTTTTTCTTCTTAGTTTTTACTGGACAACTTTTCTGCATTTAAATCTCAATTTCTAATTTTTGGAAAATTTTTATCCAATTTTTGTCAATTTTGACGATGTAACCCCTTTCATTTCTTGGGAAAAAATGGGATCCAAAATCGCGAACTTTCTCAGTGTTTTTTGATCATAACTAGGCTTAAACTCGACGGATTTCATTGTGGTTTGATTTTTTCATCTTAGTTTTTAATTTCGAACTTTTCTGCATTTAAATCCCGATTTCTAATTTTTTGCCAATTTTTATCCAATTTTTTACACTTTTGACGATGAAAAAAATGGGTTCAAAAATCGCGAACTTTCTTAGTGGTTTTTTGATCATAACTCGGCTTAAACTCAACGGATTTCAGTGTGGCTTGGTTTTTTCTTCTTAGTTTTTACTGGACAACTTTTCTGCATTTAAATCTCAATTTCTAATTTTTGGCAAATTTTTATCAAATTTTTCACATTCTTGATGATGTAAACCCTTTCATTTCTAAAAAAAGAAATGGGCACAAAAATCGCGAACTTTCTTAGTGGTTTTTTGATCATAACTTGGCTTAAACTCAACGGATTTCAGTCTGGTTTGGTTTTTTCTTCTTAGTTTTTAATGGAGAACTTTTCTGCATTTAAATCACAACTTCAAATTTTTGGCAAATTTTTATCAAATTTTTGCCCAGTTTGACGATGTAACCACTTTTATTTCTTGAAAAAAAAAGGGCTTAAAAATCGAGAACTTTCTCAGTGGTTTTTTGATCATAACTTGGCTTAAACTCAACGGATTTCAGTCTGGTTTGGTTTTTTCTTCTTAGTTTTTAATGGAGAACTTTTCTGCATTTAAATCGCAATTTCTAATTTTTGACCAATTTTTATAAATTTTTTTACAATTTTGACGAAGTAACCCCTTTAATTTCTTCGAAAAAAGTGGGCTCAAAAATCGAGAACTTTCTCAGTGGTTTTTTGATCATAACTTGGCTTAAACTCAACGGATTTCAGCCTGGTTTGGTTTTTTCTTCTTGTTTTTTAATGGAGAACTTTTCTACATTTAAATCTCAATTTCTAATTTTTGGCCAATTTTTATCAAATTTTTGTCAATTTTGACGATGTAACCCCTTTCATTTCTTGATAAAAAATGGGATCAAAAATCGCGAACTTTCTCAGTGTTTTTTGATCATAGCTTTTCTAAAACTCATCCGATTTCAGCCGGGTTTGGTTATTTCTTCTTAGTTTTTATTGGAAACCTTTTCTGCACTCCTTTACTTATATTTAAGTATAGTAAGCAATATTAAGTAAATTAAAAATGTTGTTCTCAGTTAGTAAGTAGTGAGCTTCCCATTGAAATTTATTAAGAACTCCCACTGCAAATGACCTTGCCTTTTCAGCATTGCTCATACGCCCTGTGTGCTGTGTCGCACAATAAAAATCAAGCATTTAATTGATACCAATCATTTGGTAATTAACCACTTGTTTTAGCAAAGCTTAAGAGCAGACACATAAATATGGAATGTTCTTTCTCTCCGGGGGTCCCCTCATCTTGTCAGAATCAATTATGCCGTTCAATCGAATGCTCGAATGCTGGGGGGGGAATGGTCTTTCTGTGTTGTTGCCCCATTTCGGGGGTCGTCAGTTGTGGGCTTTATTAGCCGCACTGAACAATGAGAGGAACATGTGTATTCGCCATACCGAATGGCGACAAATGGGCGCCCATTAGGCACAGGCAGTGGCAGGGGGCGTGGTCGTTGGGCGTTTGCGCAGACAATTGCAAAATGTGAGCAAGTTATTTGCCAGGACAGTTGGAAACTGTGGGCGGTTGGTACAATTTTCCACATTCGCCCATAAAATTTGCATGTTGCAGTCACGTTCAGAACTTCTGTTTGCCATTGGGAACAACTGAGTGTATTGTTGTCCTTTTTGTAGACTGAAATTAACATTAGCATTAGCGCATGTACCTAGGGGCGACATGGATGATAGATGGGATTTTTTTACTCTTAAAATTATTTTTAAAGAGGGTCTTGAAAAGTACAGATAGGTTTTAAATAGCGATAAATATTATTCCTTTATATTATTTCATTTTCCACAGAGCTAAGGACTCTGACTTTCAAGCTCTGACTCGCTACTCCAGGAGCAACAAAGAGATATAATAATTAAAAAGAAAATATAATAGAAAACTTTCAACTAACATATGTACATCCGCTTGCAATCCTTTTATATAAACATTTTTATTTATATAGGACACTCTGACTTTTGCCTTTTCCGCTCTATAATTTGTATTTTGAAATCCTGCTGCAGTGCTCTTCCTCCTTAATATCCGATTTCAGAGCACGCCTTGAAGTTTCGCACGTTCTGGGTATTTTTTGGCAGCTCTCGGGTCGGCTTTTGTTTCCCTTTTGCTGTTTTTCCTTCCCATTTTCCCCCCGCCGTCACTCTGCCTATCGAGTGTAATTAAAAAAGTTTTTCTCGACATTTGCTTGCCATATAAATGTTTGTATGCCGTCCCATTGCATTGTTAAAAACTTGAAATGCAATACAAATTACAGGACACTCGGCGTCTGCGAAATTATGGTGGTGCATATTGAAAATTGCATTTTATTATTTGTGGGGCATTTACAGATGGCATCGATTTTAAAAAAATATTACATGCAAATAAGGTTTTTCTTTTAAATTTAAAGAGAAACATATGTATACATTGACAATTGAACAAGTTTTTAATATACTTAACGAAAGCAATTCATATAAATTACAAAACAAGTAGTTATATTACATAAAATTAAATTAGTACAAGGTAATAACTTGTGAAATTCAGTTTAAGCCTTTAAACTGTTGAATTAATTTCATTTAATTGCCCTTCGTTTACTTTTAATAATACTCCTTCAAATATTCCGTTTTTATTGCATAAATTTGCAAATTATTTAATTAATTTGGTTTAACGTTGTTAAACCCTAAAATTGTCGTGTCCTGCACTCCCCTTTTGTGCATGCAAATTATAGTGGAGCTCCGAAGCCCAGCCAGTTGAGCTTTAAAGTGCATCTTTGACCGCAAAGGCCATTTATGGCTTTGTCCCACCAAAGGAGGCTTCTGGCCAGGCCACAACCCTCGGTCAAGCGCGTTGGCAAATGCAATGCGTGTATTTGCTACGGATTGCAATTCATTGCGGTTTCCACGTTTCGGGGTAATCGGGGTTTGCAGTGAGTCTTAGTTGGTGCGAAATTTAATTTGAAATAGAATTTGTAAGGCAATTGGTTTGGTCTTTAAGTATTTCATTTGAATATTTTAAAAGAAATGCATTTGGAAGACAGAAGCGAATTCTGACATATAATTAAAAAATTAGGTTCATTTTTAAAGATATATATATTTTTATTAAATAAACTTAATAGCAATAAATATGAGCTGTAAATAAAACATTAAAATAAATTTAATTTAAATTTAACATCACAGTTTATTAAAATCAATTAATTTATATACTAAACAACACTTTACAGAAACAAAATTCGATTTTGTAGAACTTAAACTTCTCACCAAACTCAAAACAACCTTTAAAAATTGTTAAATTCATTTATTAAAATCGAGGAGCAACCCCTGTGCAATTTTTCAGACTCACAACAAATGAATACAATGAATGGTCGACAGAATGCCACAAAAGTTGCTAAAGTCTGTGAAAAGGTTAGGCCGCACAAGTAAAAGAGACTTCCCTTTCCATCAGATTGCCAAGTCAGTGGTCCAAATATTTTGTTAACAGTTTTAATATCTCCCAGCAACGAAATAAAATAAAATGCCCATAATTTGTGCTACATCTTTTCCAGCATCTGTCATCTTGTAACCGCTCCTCTCTGTTTTCATTTGCAGGCAACCTACTTGTCATTTTGGTGGTCACCTTGTCCCGACGACTGCGCTCCATCACGAACTTCTTCTTGGCCAATCTCGCTTTCGCGGACTTCTGCGTCGGACTCTTCTGTGTGATGCAGAACCTGTCCATCTATCTCATAGATAGGTGAGTGGAACTTGGGGCAACCAAGTTGGTCTTGTGTTTAATTAATGTTACATTATGCACGAGTGGAGGTGAACAATGCAAAGAGGCGTAAAACAATTTCAGCGGTATTAAGGGAAAGAGTCGTCTGAGTTTTGTGTTACGCTTAAATACACGTTTTTGGAATAACAATGATTTGAAAATAAATTATTGTGTTTTTCTATTATGGAAACAGTTTATGTAAAGGTCTTTAAAGGCATTAACCTTACTAAAGTAGATGAATACTTATTGTTGGGGAAATATTTCAAAAGTTTAACACCCCTAAAAACTATGGCTTTTATTTTTTGCAAATCTAAAAACTTGTGCTCTTTGCTATTAGTAACCTTTCAAAGAGGGTATTATGTGTTCATACCCAAGAAAGATTAATTTTTCGGCTGCTATTTATTATTCAAAGGCTGACACACCTGTCAGGCTCTGGGTGAGCCCAAAATAATGCAGCAGCAAAGTTTCAACTTTCAACCCGGCAACATTAACAGCAGCAGCCACAAAACGGAGGGGAAAATGCTCAGCCCCACGGGCGACACTTTCACGTGTGCATTTTCCGCTTTTCCGCTCGCCTCGTGCCTCTCCCCCCGTTCACACCTGGCCACCATGTTTATTTGCATTGCCTTTTCTACCTTCCCTAGAAACACGTTGCGCGACGTGCACAAATAAAAAGCGCAATGAATGAAACTGAGGCAAACAGCAGCGTAAAAAATTGAAGAGCAAAGCATGGAAAATTCCGACAATGATATGTGCTCAAGGGTTCTGCAAAAAGTTTCCCCCAAAGGACAAGTCCGTGGTTGTAATCCAGAAAATGTGCAGCCTCATCGGCTCAAGGAAGTAGCTCTGAGGAATAGGAATACTTATCGTTAATACATTTGGTGCATGGAATTTATATTTAAGGTTAGACATGGTTTTGGAATGTCTCTTTGAGAGCTGTTAATTAATAAAGTACAGGATACCCCGCTGTTGAATTGACAGAACCAAAATGGATATAAATATATTTTTAATAAAAACCTGTGTAATGGAATTCATTTCAGTTTAATATAATTCAAGTTTTATTCTATCTTATCTTATTTATCTTATCTTATTTATCATATCTTATTTAATAGAAAATTAAGAAAAAGAAGCTGGCTTCAGCGTATACGAATATTACGTATACGTAGTTGAAATGCTCATTTAAAATATATAAATATTATGAAGAATCACGACTTATATAGTGAGAATAGGAAAAAAACATCAGCAAATTACAAAACTGTGAGACTAGCTGCGTAAGAACGAATAGAACAATTTTCAAAATAAGTGCCTAATATTTTCCAAGTCTTTAAATATTCCATAAAAACAACTTTTTTCACAAATGCCTTATGTTTCACGGTCTTTTGCCTACAAGTTAATAAGATTTACACACACGAATTAAGTCAACCATAAACTAAATGTGTTTTTGCAAATGCTTCCTTACTTTTTCTTACTCATTACTCATCTAGAAATATTTTCGAAAGAAACTGAGCGAAGCGAGATATTTGTTTATGCATAGGAAAATGTCTAATTCAAAATTCATATTCATAATTCAGAGTAATTGAAAGATTTGTAATAGTTTCAATTAAAAATAGATTTCAACAATCAACAATTTGCAATCGCTTTATTTGTTTAAAAATAAGAAAGCTATAATATTGCCTTACTTATTTGGTGGATTATGGCTAGCCAAATGTGTTCACATTTAATTTTCTAATAAGCTGCTTGGGGTATATGTATATAAAACTGACCAATATGTGCTTGGCATAATTTTATCAAAATTATGCGCACAAGTTCAAGGCGACCCCCAAGGCATATGCAAAGTGAGAGGGATTTGGGGAAAATCTCCACAAATTATGCCCAAATGAATTTTTGTCTGGCCTGTTATTTATTTTTTTTGGGTTGCCAAAACCATAATTTTATCCTAATCATAAACATAAAGAACCCTATTAAAGTGGTTTCTGCTTAATTAAAATAATAAATTTAATAAATTCATTTAAAATAATTTTAAATGGGCTTTAAAGGGGGAAATGACTGAAGCGCCTTAAGAAAATGCCAAAAATGATTAAAGAGGCGCACGAGGGACACTTGGCACTGAATCCTTTTCTAAAAGAAACAATTTCCTGTAACCCTCAGAGACCTCAAAACCCTGCATGACACTCTCACCTGGCAATAATTTTGAGGACCGTAAATTGGCTGAAATGGCAGCGACAATCAAACCGCAAAACCATCACGATTTCCTCGTATTAAACCCACACTTAGTCCCCAAGGAGGCCGCGCACAAATAGAATTACGTGCTAATCCCAAAATACAATGATCCGTCGCCGTCGGCGTCTTCTCGACGCCAATCCAATACCACTTTCCAATGTAATTTTAGCCAGCAAAATATAATAAAAAAAAACAGAAAGCTTTTCGCCACATAAAATACTAACGACACCTTAATGTCGCATTAGTTTCGTGAGCGTGTCATAAAATTTTATGTGGCGTCTGGCCCTAAATTCAGCTCCAACGCCTCGAGCTCCAACTAGAGAGAGGGGAGCAGTGACTCTTTAAAGAGCGAAACTTTTAGCCATAAATAATTATTAATACCATCGGGTTTGCCCACTTTTCCAGCTGGGTCTTTGGCGAATTCCTGTGCCGCATGTACCAGTTTGTGCACTCCCTGAGCTACACGGCCTCGATTTTCATCCTGGTGGTCATCTGCATGGAGCGCTACTTCGCCATCGTGCATCCCATCACCTGCAAGCAGATCCTGACAGCGGCTCGTCTGAGGGTGAGTTTAATTCTACGAAAAATAAAATACATACTAAATATAGTCAGCAATTTTCGAACTTGTTTAGCCTGGAGGGTTGTCTATTTTTAGAAGCCTTTGCCTTTCCATTAAATTGGCGAGCTCGTTTTCACAACTTTGATAACTCATTTTAACCACAATTTGCAAGCTAATGAAACTTATTAAAGAGAGCACGCACCCACAACAAGAAAAAAATGTTTGTATATATAATAATGGCACCCGAAAGGCTTAATAAGCCGTGGGCATGACTTTGTGGCTGCGAAAACTTTTGGGGAGAAACCCAACCCAACCAAACACACGCACTCGCTTCTGCCAGACAAAATGAAACAATTTGGCAAACTAAAAATGCGTTTTGTTAACGCCGATGGTCCTAATTAAACTACAAGAGACATAAAGACAACGAAATGGGACATCCATTAACATGCAAATTTTGTGTGTTTGTTTGCCATTTAACAAATTGTTTGCGTGATGAGAGAGATGAGAAAACAAACTTGAGTGCTTGTCCCTTGCAGATGGTCATCGTCACCGTGTGGATCACATCGGCGGTTTACTCCACGCCCAAGTTTGTCTTCAGCAAGACCATCAAGAACATTCACACCCAGGACGGGCAGGAGGAGGAGATCTGTGTGCTGGACCGCGAGATGTTCAACTCCAAGCTGCTGGACATGATTAACTTTGTGCTGCTCTACGTGATGCCGCTGCTGGTGATGACGGTGGGTGAACCCAACGACTTTGTTATACAAAAATTAGTGCACCCACTCTGAGTTGAATTTGGTTTAATGACATCAACTCGATTCCGTTTGAATTGCAGGTCCTTTATAGCAAAATCGCCATCGCTTTGTGGCGCAGTTCACGCGGCCTCACGCCGCATGTGGCGCAGCATCAGCACCACCACAATCAGCAGCAGCAGCAGCAGGTGCAGGCGGGGCAGTCTGGCCAGGACAATGGTATGGGTCTGCACAACAGCATGTACCATCATCAGCACCACCACCACCATCACCACATGAATCCGCACCAGCACCATCAGCTGTCATCGGCGGCGTCAGCAGCGGCGGCGGCGGCCACCGCGGGAGCTGGAGCCGGAGCTGGCGGCGGGGGCGTGGGCGGTGGGGGTGGAGCAGCCGTTCCCGGCTCCTCGCTCGCTTCCGCCGGCAGCAGCACAACGTCCTTGTCACGTAAACAGAGCAGTAAATATGAGAAGCGTGGCGTCAGCATCACAGAGAGTCAGGTGAGCTTCCGCGAAAACAATGCTCCCGAAGGGTAGAAAAATAAAATGGAGAAGGTCAAGAGGGTTGGGAAAATATTTAAAGGCAATGCACTTGGGGAAAATAATATTTAAGTTATAATAATCTTGATATAAGTTAGTTTATTCTGGTTTATAAGTTGGTTATAAGTTTCTTACTTTTCCTAGAGAGATAAATTAAGAAGTAGAATATATAAATTTAATGTTAAGGTACATTTTAACCACAAAGACAGTTTTTCTTGTAATATATTTGAAGCTTTACAAACTATTAGAGGTTCTTAAAGCACAGAAAAAGTTTACATAAGCTTTACTTAAGTTTATAAGTTAAATCTCTTTTTTTTAAGGTGTTCCTATAATTTGTAACTTTCCCAGTGTACAACGGATAGTGTAACCCTTTTAATATCCTCGTAAATATGCAGAAAGCGATTCCAAAGCTTTGTTCCCTGGCAAAGAGGCCGAGGCCGTTTAAACTCCCTTTTTTCGTTGGGACGTGGCACAGGTTCTGAATCACCAAAAGCCTGGCTGTAATGTTTCGGGAAATTGTCATCGATTCAGCCATATTACGCCTCTAATTTATTAGATACAAAGTAGCTCAGGAGCTGTAATTGGTTTTGAGAAATCACCCAGTCGTAAAAACTTTGTCCAGGCAACTTTGCGGGCCAAGTGGCCCGGTCAGCTCTCTGGACCAGGAGCAGGTGTCAATGCACATTAAGGCCATCGCTGAACTGGCCACAAAAAAGCGAGTGGCTAGTGGCCTGACAGCTGCTCGGCAGCTAGGAAAGAAAACTGCAAGTGAGAGGGCAAAAGTTATCGCAGAAATATTTTGCCATTATTGGTGGCCGGACAGCATGGCGTATACGTTATTTTTCGCTATTATTGAGCATCTGACAGGAGCTTAGCTGGTGCACCTGTGCAAGCTCGATTGCATCCTCGCAAAGGAAATTGAAACATAGTAATAGATTACCTACTAAAACATTGAGCATCGATCACGTTTAGTTTCAGACATGTTTTCAACCGAATTTCAGACATTTTTTCAATAGAAATATTCTGGAAAAAGGCAAGCAGCTGTCAGTTCATTGGCAAGTTTATTTAGGGGAATGTAGGTTGATGTAGAGTAGTAAAGAAATATTTTAAATATATTTAAATTTAATTTGTATATATTTATATGTTTAAGATCTCTCTAGTAACTTTAAAAACCGCACAGTGAACACAAATTTGATAACCTCTTTACAAAAACTAATTTAATTTTCCCCCCATTCCACGGATAACTTTTTAACTATCTTTCTGTTGAACTCTCCTCTCTCTCTCTCTCTGTGTATCTGCGTTTCCTTTGATCCATAATAACACAACGTTCGGTTCCTCCTCTCTACTAACCAATCCAACAATTACCACCACAACACACAACACCACACCAAATTAGCTTGATAATTGCAAGGTAGGTATCTCCGCGTTCCTAATCAATGGTTCAGCGCTCCATCCATCTGTGTCCCTCGCGCGTCACCATCCTAATGCCATTTTCCATGTTACTCTGTGCGCAGGTGTCCCTGGAGGCCGATCGTCCCATTGTGAGCGCCTGCCGCAAGACGAGCTTCTACCACCACTCCCATGCCCACCACCAGCGGTTGGGCAATGTCGCGGGCGGCGGCGGCGGTGGCGGTGGGGTGAGCGTGGCCGGAGCCACCCACATGTCCCACTCGTCCAGCAATGTCCTGCGCGCCCGCCGCGGCGTCGTCCGCATGCTGATAATATTCGTGCTGACATTCGCCCTGTGCAATCTGCCGTATCATGCCCGCAAAATGTGGCAATACTGGTGAGTACGCCCAGCACACTCAGCGAAAGGGAAGGGTTAGTTAGGGTTGTGAAAAGGGGGACTTGATATAAGTTAGAGCTTAAGGATGTGCTGTCACCTTGTAGATATTATTTAAGTTATTTTACACGCGTCCCTATTCCGCGGAACAGTAAGTTTTTCTGCACAGACTTCTGCGCAAACTTTACTTATTTTCAGAGTCATGTAAATACTTATTTTAGGTATTTCTGTGAGTGCCCTGTCACCTCAATCGCGGCATTCATCACTCCACTCTGACGCGGCACAAACAATATTTTATTCAGCACCGGCAGCCCGGCGGGCATTTGCATATTCCGCCGATGGTCGGGGAAATTAACATCTGCGAGTGTGCCGATAAAGCCGAGATAACTTCCTGCCGGAATCGGGGCTGGTAAACAATTAAGTCATCAATTGGGATTGCTCTCCAGCTGCCGGCTTTTCCCTCATTTGCCAATTTCCTGGGGGCTAAATCGATTTTAAAGCACGCACTCTACATCCCCAACGCATCTCCATTCCCATTCCCATTTCCATTCCCAAAACCAAACCCAATCCGATTGCGTAAGCTTCTCCATTTTTCGTGGCCTTTGAAAGGTGCGCCAACAAAGGTCCAGCTTGACTTGCCCTTTCGACCGGCAGTTCCGCTTCCGGAAAAGCATTCAAAAGTGGGCGAAATTCGCTGGGAAATCGGATGCTTTTCTCGGAGGAGCCACTGTTGGCTTAATACGTGGGCGGTCTCTGTGAATTGCCTGGGCGGTGGCAGTGCGAAAGGGAGATAATTGCTCCTTGGTTAAGCTTAATAGCTGATTATACAGCTCAGAAGGAATAGGATGTTAAAGAGCAGGGGTAACATTGTATTACTAGATGTAAATATAATTTTTCTTTTACACCATTATTTAAATAAAAATATTACAATAACGTGCGTGTTGCTATATCACTTTAAAAATGTTGAAAAAGGTTCTGAGGGTTCTAAAAATATATAAACAATCAGATAAATGTCCCATTTTACCTCCCAAAACGACCTTTTCTGCATTCTTTTAACTAAATTATTTTAAAAATATTCAAGTGTCCTTTGCTATCAGTTGTCCTCTGTTTCATCATAAGCTTTTCAACAAGGCCTGGCTCTCTTTCATGATATTTCCAGATAATCCTTTTGTATTCTTTGCTATGAATGAAGAATTGCCACAAAAATAGATCAAAAATTGGGTGAGAGATTAACCCAAAGAATAAAAAAGGAAACCAACCGATGTGGACAGGCATTCATCGGACATCCCATACATACTCTCTTTAATTACACTTTTATTTCTGGGAATCTCTGATGCAGCAGCAAAATGACAAGAAATTCCATTAGCCACAATTACGGCACATAAAACGGCAGTTTGTGAGGAAAAAAACCGAATTATATTGGTCAAACGAAATCGTATATATACGAATATATAGTAGACTCATGCAGACTGCATGTCAAATGGCCTAATAAAAGATTCACAGGGTTTAAAAATTTTCTTTAATTCAATGCGACAACGTAGAAATTCTCTCCTACACTTTTCTCGTATTTTTATCTGCTGGCTTGTTATCTTTGGGTTCCGGCTGAGTGGGACTTTTCTGGCTTAACTTGGCCATTATGTGGCAGATTATGGACAAGTGAGTGAGAAGTGAGGATGACAATTTTCCCGGTTACCCACGTTGAGCCAGGTCGAAATCCACAGAGCCGGACAGGCAAACAACAACAGAGAAATAAATCTCAATTATGCCCACTGTCAGGAAAATATTTTATATTTTGGCAAGAAATCAAAACGAAACATCTACCGTTTGTGCCAGAATAACAAAGCGTTGCAGCTATTTTTCTTAACAGACTGAAAGGCATAAAGTGCGAATAAATTCCTCAAAGTGCAATGTGGCAAATCTGGGGGCAAGCTATTTAATTATTGTTGTCAGCAGTCAGTACCTCACCTCCTAACCTAGATAAATAGCTGCTTCAGTGGGCTTAGACCCCTACAGTAATTAATAAAATTCCAGGCTGAAAAATGAGTTAGCTCTTAAACAGGACACACTTAATTTTCTATACGACTCTAGTCCAGATGCTAAATATAGCAGCTACCACAGAGGCATAATCATCAAATGATAACTGCCATTGCTACTCAAGGCGAACACGACCGAGTAATTGCCACGCGCTGACAATTGGATTACGTTCCCCTTGAACACTCGAGGAGTGCGGAGGCTCCTGTGGCACGTGTTCATTACGGACTCGGTCCTCCGGCCCAGGGCCAGTGTGGTGATAACGATAACAACTGCCAGCAGTCGCCAACGACGAATCATTAGACTCAGCCGGAAGACGGTCACGATCCGGGGTCGTCAAATGGACACCCCGTGGAGTGCGGGCGCCTTTAATGTGATGTCCCCGATTCGGTTTGCCATCTAAACTGGGTCCGGGAACGGAGAGTAGGGAATGGAGGGAACAAGGAGACAAATTGTTGGCAAAAGGCCACTCCAGGACTCAAGCAGCGGCGAAAACAAAGCGAAGGCCACTCGAGTGGCCCAATCAGTTAGCCAACTCTTCTCGTAGACTTTGCCACTTGCAAGTGCAAGCCGAATTCTCAACGAGCAACAACTGCAGGACATTTTGGCAGTTGGCTCAAAGTTTTTAGCAAAGGAGAGGGAAAGAACAGGATGACAGGATGAGCGCCTCGACAATAGCATATCCGGTAGTTTTTATTCTGTTAAATAATAAAAGGTTAACCATTTCAAGCATTTCAAAAGTTGAAATAAGTACTCTATGATTTGTATGATTTCTGAGGCAATATCTTGCATATTAAACCCATAAACCTTATAGAAATTTTTGATTTTTCCCTGGGGAAACTTAACTATATGATACCCTTGAACTCTTCGAGTGGAAAAAGTGGAAAATTTCCAGCAATATCTCTCTTTTCCTGCTGCTTTAAATATTCTGCTCTGCAAGGCAAAGTTTTTGGGGCAAAGTTTATGTTGCATACTTGCAGGCGGCGAAAAACTTTGCTCTTGGCCAAATTCCCCGCTCCATTAGGCAACTTTTCTCGAGTGGCCTTTGCTCTTGGCCAGGGCAAACAATACGGCCAACAGTAGCTTAATCACCTGGGCAGGTGGACAAAAAGTCGGCACCTCCGCAGAGACTTAGCCTGGCCAACAGCTGAGTCGGAATCCGAATCGGAAGAGTGGCGCAGTCCGCGTGGGGAATTGAATTGAAGTGGATTTCTAATTAAATATAAAGCACACTTTGTGACAGTACATTTCTTGCATAATTAATGGAGTCTCACTAGCGTAATTTTCCCCTGGAACGAAGGGGTTTGCTCATGAATTTCATAGTGGAAACTCAGAGAGAGGAAAAGTTATTTTACAGCCGCATTAGAGACAGGGACACCCACCAAAGGACTGTAATCTCTTTTTTTTGGGACAGACCACAGAATGTTGAACTCGTTGCCAATGTTTGGCCAACAGATGCTCATTTGCATACGCAGAATATACACAAGCTGATAGTTATTATAGTCCCCGTCTATATGCCTTTGCAGGTCACGTTCGTATCGCGGTGATTCCAATTTTAATGCGCTGCTAACGCCGCTCACCTTTCTGGTCACGTACTTCAATTCGGGCGTAAATCCCCTGCTCTACGCCTTCCTTAGCCGCAATTTTCGCAAGGGCATGAAGGAGCTGCTGCTCTGCTCCTGGAAGAAGGGCAAGGGCAAGTCCTCATCGAACTCCTCGATGCATCACAAGCGCAAGGCGCTGCAGGTGAGTGTTCCACCCCTGAATGGGGAGTATGGAGGTAGTTCCCTAATGCATGAGGTAACCCAGACCACCGTCTCCTTCCCCTAGACCCACTCGCTGCCCACGGACACCACGCACATTGGCAACGAGCAGCTATGATGGCCGCGCGGCTGGAGGAGGCACCTCAGGCGCCTGGGGCGGCGCTCCTAAGGCAGTCCGGACTGGCTAGCTATAATTTCATTGTGATTTTCCAAGGAGCCTCCCTGCTCGCTCACATTTTAAGCAAAAAAAAAAAAAAAAAACAAAAAACGCAAATCAATTTGCATCGGAGAGCCCCCGCATGTCTCTTTGGGAGCGTGGCTCTGCAAACTGTCAAGTTCTTAGTCTAAGATTCTCATTTAAGTGTGATCCAATACGAACAAATAAAACGAAATGCAAAGATCATTACTGTGTGCAAATATACTGACCCTGCTGCATCATTGCAATTAACTTTTCCAGCAGTTCGAGTCAGCAGAGTTGAGCAGAGTCATAAAACAAGCAGGGAAAATGTGAGTTTAAAGGGGAAATTGTGTTTTTAAAAATGTAATTATAATGGCATGCCCAAAGGTAATAATATTTATGATTTATTAAGAGTATAAACTTTATTTTTGTACTTTTCTTTGGGGGAAATTTCGAACCAGAAAATATATTCTCTCACTTTACCACTTTTCATTTATTTTAGAGTCTCTTTACGGCATTTCGTCTTCATTTCCCCCTTGCCTTGTTTATATTAAATTTTCTACTAAAATAGGTTTTAATTTCTTTAACTAGGTAAGTAATCTCCCAATTTCTCTCTCTGTAAACACCCCCACAAAGCAGAAATCAATCGGAAATATCCTCCACCCAAATCCTTGGCTTCAGTTTCGCGCGGCAGCCCAAATTGCGAGTTGCGTTCGCAATTTATATCCTGTTCTATCTATAGCCCTGACTTGCGATATCTGATGACAAGCGTTTTATGGTCAGCCGGAGAACACGCTTCGTTGCGGCTGCCAAAAACACAAAAAATATGACACACCGAGGAGGAGGACACAGGACAGAGGACACAGGACGCAGAACTGCATTAAAAATGCTCCAATTGTTGGTCGAGTTTGTGCAAACCCAGCATTTTGCATCGCTTGGAAAACGCTGCAGTGAGTTCACAAGGACCCAGGGTCTGCAGAAAACTCAATTACCAGAACGGTCCGGGACGTTGGCGCAAATTAAAAATCAAAAATCTCCGCAAAATCTCTTGAAGCCCGTTGTTTGCTTTTGGCCACTTGTTTTTCTGTTTTTCCCACAGCTTATCCTGTGACCCTTTTTCGGCCAAGCCTTTGTTATGCATAGAATGATCCGTGAACTGTGTCAAGTGGCGTCTGAAAAATAGAAGGAATCCCAAAACGGGACTCATTCGAGTGCGAGAGATTTTCCATAATTAAAAGCGACTTGAGGGACTGAGCGGCGGATTGACATAAATCATCGGCAAGGAGTCGCCAGGGCGGAAAAGCGAGACATCAGCCAAAGCAGGAACTCAAGATAAGGACTCGTTATTTATGTATTTCTTATGTGTTTGTTCTTTCAGCTAAGCAATAAAGCTAAAGGATTATGGTGTTTAAGGGGAAATCTACTGGATTTTATAGTTTTCTTTAATTGTTTGCAATATTTTAGTGCATTTTATATTTAGTTGCAATATTTAAAGTTGCATAAGAATACTGAGAATTTTGGCAACATTTATATAGCTAATAAAATCTGGTATAAATTTATAGTTTTCATCAGCCGATAATATCTATAACAAATGTTTATTTAAGCCTTAAACTACAGTTTTCATTCCCCATTTGAAATTTATCGCGGCTTAAAAATTCCTATTAAATACCAGTCAAATTAGGCAACGCTTTGGAAAATGCCAGGACTGCATATTGAGTGCCTATGCACAAGAATTGTTTAATGATTATAAATGAAATGCTTTTGAAAAACACTTTTAACCATTTTTACAGCAACTTAGTTTCTGGATAACTGGAAAAAGATAGTCCACTTAGACAAGTTTATGTTGTGTCCTTGGCTATAAAGTCATTCTTTTGCAGTTTTCTTTGCTGTAAAGCACACTTTTGGGATGAGTTTGTCCATCTGTGCGGCATACTTTGGGTCTTTTCATATGTTTATATATACTACCAACTATTAAATGCTTGTGAAATTGTACTCAAATGTCCAGTGGCACATATACATATTTGTACAGAGAGTATTTCACCCACAAAAGACTCCCCCACAATATTCAATGGAAAATGTGTGTATGGTCTTGCAGAGCGCCTGTTCGGCACACAACTTCAAACCCAAAGATTTTTATTTGGCATTTTTCTATTTGAAATCATTGACCAGGAATTCAGAAAGCGTAGAAATGAACCATAAGGAACGATGTTGACTAAAGTCTCTCTATTCATATACCCAGTGCCAAATATTACAAAAATATATTGCATAAAAGTTCTGATAAAATAGAGTTTATTTCTATTAAATTGATTGTCTTTTTGTTTCATTTTTCCCTTTAAACGTTACATTAAAAAAATAAAACTCTTCCATTTACACAAATATACCCCTCAAAACAGTAAGTATCTTATTGTTAAAAATGTTTTAAAATTAAAAATTGCATGTACCAAGCTCCCAGACCTGTAAGCCGCATGCAATCAAATTCTGTCTAAGCAAATGTAAACTCTTTCAAATGTTGCAGGGGAAATTGAGAAATTGCCAAAAATAAAAAATACAAGCACCAGGCACTCAGCTTATAGAAGAGGCCAACTGTCGAATGGGCTGAAAAAGAAAATAAAATAGAAAATCCAAGGCGAAAATACTTCATCATCATTTGAAAGTGGAGTTTGATATTTGTGTGCATTTTTGGGGGCGGTGAAGGTGAAAGTGCCAATGCATTTGTGGCCAGTAGAAGAACTAGGAAAAGCTTACTAACAGAGCAACTGGAAAATAGGAAGGAAAAAGGTGAATGCTTTTATATATAATATACATATAAAGTGTAGCTGCATATCTCGAAACAATTTACTTTAAATACTAAATTAATCAGCTTTAAAATGTAAAGAAAGAGAGCTTTTAAAGCCTTTAAAGGCAGTTATACAACATAATTACTTCTAAACCCTTTTTTATTCTTCCCCATAAGCTGTTGCGGACCACCAATGGAGCTGGGCGCCAATTTATGCAATGGCTTTTTAATTAAAACGCCAGGCAGCTTAACTCATTGAAACTAAACTTGCTATTTGAATATGTCATTAGGAGGGCGGTATAGGAAATTCCTCCCTACTTCATAATTGCACCCAGCAGCGATGGAAATTAATTTGCAGCGAGAGCAGGGATTACGGGTTGCTCAAGTGAAAAATTGCGACACTCACCAAAGTCAATTGCAACAAAGGCCGGAGTCTGGCCGTGGGATGAGGATGAGGCGTGGGCAGGTGACCACGGCACTAATCCGATTAGTTGTGTAAAAATAACAGTTAGAGCCATGACGGCCATGATGGAGAGCGTGTACAAATTTACCTAACGGCTTATGGCAATTAGTCGAACGGGTTACACAGGATGCAAGTTTGATTCGGCTTTGTGCGGGGTCCGCGTCGCGTTGCGTGGCGTTTTAGAAGGATGGCGACCGTGATCAGGGCCAAGGCAAAGGCATCTATTTTTAAACCAACCACCTCTCTCTTAGTTCTGGCTTCAATCTTGCGCAAACACAAACTTTCAGCATATCCCGTCCTTGGTATCCCTTGTTCCCGCAGTTTGACAGGACGACAACTGCCGACAGGCATAGCAGGACAGCAAAGTTAGCCCAGCTCTCTGTGTGTGTGCTCTTGAAATTAATCTGAATGAAATATATTAAGTGTAATGTCAAAGACAAATAAAACTTGCTGAAAACTTTCCATTTTCCATTTACTTCACCACCCCTGGCCTAAAGCGATTGCATCTTGGCCCGCAAACAAGATAAATCTGTCTTACCTGAAGGATCGTCCTGTTTTCGTTTGCTGTTTGCCTGGCTCTCTGATTTTTTCCTTTCCGATTTTTCTGCCATTTTTATACAATTTGTGGGGGCAATGTGTGGCTTGGAATTGAGTGAGCTGAGGGGGGTCAAGAAATCAAACAGTATGCAACCAGCCAGGCGCTCAGCAAGACCACTGTCTGAGCTGCATATATCCATATGTCCACTGTCCACAAGGGCACACACCCACTTCATATAACCAACTGCCGGACTCCAGGAGCCCGGCAATGACAGACAGTTATCTCGAGTGCAACAGCCGCTGAAGTTTGGTCAAATTCTGAATGCCAACCAAGAGAGACAGCAGGAAGTTTTGCTTTACGTTCGAGAAATTTTAAATTCGACTTATAAAGTGCTTAAGTTATTATGCTGGCCAGCAGAGCGAGCTGGCTGTTTAGCATTTCCGCTTCCGTTTGCACAGCTGCCACAGCAGGCGCAACTCGGAGGCAGTTTGCATTTTTCATGAGTCTCCCTGGGCTCGGTGCAATTTGGTTGCCAGAGTTTTCGGCTTTAAAAGTTGGCAAAATGAGCAGGCGAAAAACAAAACAAACTCTCGGCCCTCCAATCCGGAAAGTGGGACCCTTTTCCCCCAAAACCCTAAACGGATCTTTTCGACCCATGGCGGAGTTATTATTTTAGGATGTAGCAAATTGGATTTGATTGGGTAAATTTGTTGATTTTTAATTTGCCCCGAAAGCGACCCCTTCGTACTTAAATTAGTCCAAAAAGGGACCCTGGCCGTTGGCCTGGCTCCTCGATAAGTGGGCGTCTGTGAAAGCCTTTCCATGTTTAAATCCTTCGATCATTATGTAAAGTAAGCTCGTTTAAAAAGAGAGAAAAGCTTATGGCTCTGGAAATTACGCATACGCCGCATAAATCATTCGCCGTAAGCCGCCACCGGAACGGAGATGGAGATGGAGAGCCTTAATTCCGGACCTGGACCTGGTCCTGGCCGTGCGGCGTTCGTTGGAAATACAAATTGCGCGGCTGGCCGCATTAATTGCGGGAGTTCACGTGTTTAACCTGATTTTAATGCAATTAAAATTAAGAGGAGGCGAAATTAATCCCCCACATCCTTGAATAAGAACACATGGTCTTTAGTTTTACATATTGTTCGCTTATTATTACAATATCTTTTGGTTTCTACTTGAATGTTAGCCACAGCTGTCCAGATTCTTACTCTTATCGAAGCCCTAGTCGAGGGACTAGGGCCTTAAGCTATAGACTCCTTTGATTTGGGATTGTTAGCAGATGGTTTCTTTGCCTTAAACTAAGGGTTTCGCACTCTCCCAGCGAAAGCTTGCCTTATTTAAGTCTATTTTAGTTAGTTCTAGTTTCTATTTACATGCTTTCACTTAAACTACAAATGCATCTTTGGTCCAAACTACTTTTTGGGGCTTATGATTTAAGCTTAAATGCTGCTGCTTCCTATGTACACTCTAGGGATTCTAATGCTACAGATAAACAAAGTGGCCCAGACCCTTGGCTGGGTTGTTGTTGACCGCCTCCGCTGTGATCTTGCCGCTGGGATTGCCGTTCAGGTCCAGGGTCTCCGTCTCCGCCACTGGCATCAACTTGCCATAGAGGCCGCCGCCGGAGCTGTAGCGCGCATTCATGTGGATGTCCAGCAGCTTCTTGTCCTTGCCCAGCGAGGAGAACGAGTGCGAGGCTGTGCGGATCTCGCGAATGTTGTACACGGGGCTGTAGGCACGAGCTGGAGGCGACACCGTCACCGTCGTGGGGGCAGGAGCAGGAGCTGGTGCAGGAGGAGCTGGAGTTGGATAGAAGTCGCGACGCAGGGCGCATTCTGTGGAGTTGTCCGACGAGCCGGAGCTGCTGGCGCACTCATCCGCATCCTCGGCATCCTCGCTGCTGCTGCAGCTGTGCAGATCCTCGGAGAGCGACAGATCCGACTCCAGGGAGAGCTCCAGCAGACTGGTGGCGTCCTCCTCTGCAGCTGCTGCCGCCGCCGCCTCTGCCGCAGCCTGGCCAATGGCCTCGTTCAGGTTGGCCAGCAGCTGGCGCCGGCGGGCATAGTTGGGCGTTCGCCTCACCAAGAAGTGACAACCCTCACCGCGCTTCATGCGCTCCGCCTGGGTGCGCAGCGGCAGGTCATCTGGATGCAGCTTGCGCTGGCACTCCTGTCCCGGACACACCTCGTACAGCGAGAAGTTCTCCACGGGCTCCAGCGAGCTGTAGCAGCCCAGCAGCAGCTGGAGCAGCTCATCGCTGGTGGTCTCCTCGCTGATCACCAGGGACTTGTACTGGGAGCTCGGCTGCAGGGCGGATGTGTGGACGCGGATGAGACCGCCGGGCTTCAGCTGCAGGCAGAAGCGGGACTCGCCCTTGGGGTGGCAGGCCTGCATGATGGCCGGTCGGGTGTCGTCATCCAGCACGAGGATGGTCTTAACACCAGCCCGACGCACGGCCACCTCCATGGACAGGTAGAAGAGTCGTGGATCGCGGTGGCGCATTTTGAGGCTGTATAACAAAAGATTTGTTTAGATTTTATTTGGAAACATATAGGAATATATTCCAACTCACCGTCTCAGCAGCATGGCAATCACCTCCTTGCTGGTGGTGTCCCACTGAATGCCCAGCGTCTTGTACTCAATGTCGATCTTCAGGCAGTTGGTGTACACCTTGATAGTGGTCTGTGGCAGCTGCTCATTGAGGCTGGAGTAGCTGGAGGCCCGCGAGGGTGTCCTCTGCAGATCCGTGGGTGGCTCTGGGCTGCCGCACATGGAGCTGGCGCAGGAGGAGGCATGACTGGAGGAGCGCAGCGACACCGAGTCGGAGCGGTTGCGCAGCGGCGAGATTTGCACGTGCTTCAGCATCTGAAAAGTAAGGGAAACAAAATGCGGGTTAGTCATAGGGTTTAGAAATATTTATTAAAAATAATATGGCCAGTGGGAAATGCTTCCTGGAACACTCCGGGAAACTTAAGTAAGTTGTAACATCCGGGTTTGCTAAAGCAACAATACACAAAAGAAAATACCACATAGGTTAGGGTTTAAATACAAAGAATAACTAATGAATCTAGAGCTAATGTCCACTGATTTTGTGCTCTGCATGTAAGATATGCCTGCCTTAAAAAACCCTCACTGGATGAACGCATTTCCCCGATGAATGCAGCCACTTTGAGGCAGAAGCCAGCGCTCATTGAGGCATGCAAATGGAGGGGAAGGCATTGAGGAAGAGAAGTGTCCTCAGCCGGAGCGGCTCTCCAGACAACGCCGAGGCGGGGGTGATGTATTGAAATTAATAAAGGGCTCGCTGTGTCGCAGCCTCGCATCGGTGCGCCGTTCATGGCGCTGACAATGGGCCATGAAAGCGAAATGGGGCGTTCATCGGGGAAATCGCCGCCCTGACGTTTGATTGAAAGCAGTGCCGTGGCCTGCCCTGTCTCTCCCTGGTGTTCCGTGAACCCGGAGATCCCCCAAGCAGCCAGCCAGCCATTGAGACTCACATTCGAGGCGTGCCGCTTTGTGAGCCGTCTGCAGGCGGAAGTTGGGATGGGATGGCCGGGCTCAACATCCGGTTATGTAATCTGTGGTAAATACATTTTGCATGCCTCTGCTCAGCATTTAATGAAAATGTAAAAATTGCTACTATGATTGAGAGGGACTTTCACACGATTAATTAGAACCCGAGTCCAAGTGGCAGCCGTGGCAGCCGCAGTTGGAGTCGAAAGAGCAGTGGCAGTGAGGCAAGTGAACCGTGGCGAACCAGCATAAAATTTCAACGAGCACTGGAGCAATGCAAACGATACGAGGAGCTCTGCGTCCAACGACGTGCACAGTGCCAGATTGTGTGCTGTGAGGGAGGAGGTTGAATTCAGCGGATCCAGTGGCTTCTGGAGGGGTTAAGGGAGCCCACAGACTGGAGGCGGGTGGACCCGCTTGAGTGCTGACGTCTGCTGCTCCCGCAATTAGCGGCTAATGTTGCAGGGTTTCACGCGATGATGGCACTCGGGTCACTGCAAAATTGAACTCCGTAGCTGGGAGACTTCAACTTTACAGCAGACACTCGGAGGAAATGCTGGGATTTTCTTAGAATTTTATTAAGTCTTCTAATATTAAATTATAATTTTTATTCTAAAAAAATCCTAGAATGTCTAAGTTTATTGTCATTGAATATGTATTATGTTGTAATTTCTTATGAAGAAATGGGATTTGTGTTCCTATTGATATTTTTTACAAATAATTTAGTATAAGCCAAGCCTTTTTTTATTCCAACAAATTCAACAATTCAACAACTCTTAATGCTAATTTAGACCTAGTTTGGTATTATCCTTAAATATTCCTCACTCCCTCAATCCAACGACTCCCAAATTGTTTAAAAAACACTTTGACAGATGCCCCATGAAGCTTGAACTAAAATCTGTCAGCAATAATTCGAAATGCAGGCAGAATGATGAAATAAATTAGGGCACACCGACAGACGCTACTGCGGCTCCAAATTGCAAATCAAACAAATTAATTCCAAACTCAAAAGAGACGAAAAAATAAGCGGACAACAAGCTAAAATCGAATAAAGTGTAAGTAAGCCACTCGAGATGAGAAAATGTGACAGCAGAGGGCAAAGGAAATCCAGAAAATATCGTTAACGTGAAATTGAATTAGAAATTCGCATAAAATTTTAGGACCCTACACATGGCTGGTCATAAAAATTGAAAGAAACTGGAAAAGCTCAAGGAGCGAGGTAAAAGAAAAATTTTCCCAGGCCGTGAGAGGAAAGAAAAATGTTAATAGGATTCAGTTTGAGGTGCAAGGGATCGGTGAGTGGAAATAAGTTAAAGATTTATGCTTGTCGTCCACGGATTGGTCAAGAACAACTCGCATTGAACTCTAATTGAGTTGCTTAGCCCTAGTTTCACTCACTGATAATAACAATAATAATATGTCCCCCTGAACTTTTCCAATTATGCCCAGGAATCGAAGCACCAAAGGTCACGGCTGCCACAGAAGTCGCATAAATTCCAGAAGGCAATACAACATGGCCCAGAGGAGAGCAGTAGGTAACTGCCAGACAGAGGGACAGACAGACAGACAGACATTACACAACTTACAACTGCTGGCTACAAACAAAAGGAGGCAATAAAAACCAGCTGGAGACGGCAGACGAAAGATGTGCAGAACTTGCCAGGAATGTTTTAATTTTAAGTTTTCTTGCAAGGAAGTCGTAAACGCCGCCGTCGAATAAGAGATGACAGCATAGCTCACTTTAAAGAACAGGTTTTCCAAGACCATTTTCCACTTATTTTTTATAATATTTCTTTACTCATGTTTAGCTCAAAATTTAAGTAACAAATACTTGTGTTAAGAGCTTGAAAATGTCTTAAAGTTTAGGAACAAAATATTCTTGCATTATTTAATAAACCCTTCTAACTTTGACCTGGGATTTATTGCAGCTTCAGGAGTGTTGCAAATTGCACTCCTGACATTCAGCGGGAAAACATGTTCTTGAACTTGTTGCTGACAAGCACCCGGTTTTCCAGTCACCGATACATACTCAAAACTTTAACAGAATGAGGGTCCTTTTTCATATTCACACATTCGAGAGCGAAAGGATTATTGATTGAATTGCCCGGCCAGCGGAAAGGAGCTAGAGAATACTTTCATGGCCAGCAGACTAGAAAAGGGACCACCGGCAGGCAGGCAGGCAAAAAAAAAGGCATGAAAGCAGAGTGAATAAGTTTTTGTCAAGGAACAAGAAAATATACTTTTAGCTCGACTCCAAACCAATTTTATTCCGGATCCTTCGCTCAAGCTGCTTTTCCCCTGTCTGATAAGATTTGACTGTCATGTTACGCTGGCTTTATTAATCAAAGGCAGAAGCCGAAGCTGGAGCCACTGTGACAACAACCTCGGAGCATTTGCCAAATGTGGCCATCGTCGCCGACGCCATCGCCATCATTGTCATTGTCAGAGACCGAGGAAAAATTGTGTCAGGAGATGAAAAATCGCAGACAAATCAGACACACACGGGAAAGGGGAAAATGCAACAGGGCAGAAGACACAAAAGCCAAATGTCTGCCAGATAATTTGTACCCCACCAGACGAGCAAATGAGTTACAATTCTGGCAAGAATGTGCTCCGCCATCGATCAGGTCAATTTGACATTTTGTAAACGTTTCAAGGGGAATATTTTTGCCATTGCTAACTATAGAAAGAAGCACATGTCAAGCACATCTATGCAAATAAAATGTGTTAAAAAAACGATATTAAATATTTACCTGTAAAGGTCAATATTTGTGCCCTGCCAGAGTTCTGCACCATCGGTTCTTTCATTGCATGTTTAATGATGCCCATGCCATATGTCAGAAAATTCGTTTAAAAAAGGGGTTTGCTGTCTGCCAATAAATTTAATAATCGCATTTAAGTTTTTACTTCAATGCAATTGATGAAATTGACTTGCAAAGCCAATTAAGCTAACCGTTTTTATGGGGAATGGCCCGCTGGGGGTCTCACTTTTGTTCTGGCTTTATTTATTTCGTTGCCTCGATGCTCAGCCAAGCATTGCCAGAGATTTTTCCGTCTGGTGGGGGTTTTCTTTTGGTCGCTTTTCCATTTTTTTCATTTATTTTGCGTATTTTTAGTTGAGTGATTTTTGATGTTTCGCTTTACGGTTAATTTATGCGCAGCGCTTGGCTGTATTCTTTTACAGACTTTGGTTCTATTTATGGTTTCAGCGTTTTTAGCGGCTATGGGTTAATAGGTTTATGGAAAGTCCGCTAAGTAAAACGGCTCTGATAACTGGCCAAAATTAAATGTGGCAAAAGTACAAGGTTTAGTAAGGTGATTAGCTCAAAAGGGAATATTCTTCAAAGCTTATTTAGAATTTTACACAGGTATATATATAAGTTTAGCTGTTAAATAAAATAGGTTACACCTTTACGCTTCCCTGCAAATTTGGGAGAACAACAAGGACAAACAAAAACTGAGTGCAAACAATTTTAGTAATGTGTTGCAAGTGCCACACATAAAATAGAAAACCTCAAAAACAACATAAAAAAAACCTGCTGTAAAAAGTTAGTTTGAAAAAGTGCCTCTGTCTCGCCAGCTAACATTTATAATTTTAGCTCTAGCGGGGTATTTATTTATTTATCTTTGGCGGCATTAAGCCTCCTTTTAGACCATTTTTTATGGCCTGCATTTTTCGTAAGCCGCTTAGTCAGCGCCATTTTTTCAGGCAATTAAAAAGTGTTGCCTAGTAAAGGGCGCCAAGGCCCGAAAAATAGAGAAAAAAAGAACTAAATTAAGTTGTAGTTTAAATCAACTTTGGGCAGACCATAGGGTTAACTCTTACCTTAACCCCTTGTGGGTTGGTTTCCTGATTGTTTGGGATTCTTTTGTCTTACTTTTGAAATTAGAAAGCATTAACAACGCGTTGCAACGCGGGGCTCCTCATTAAAATGCTGGGCCGCGAGAAGTGCGTTGAGTGTGGTTTGTGTGAAGACCAGAATGCAGGTGGCCAAGTCCTGGCTACTGGGATACTGGGATACCCAAGGCTGTGCCCCGCACCAGGAATAGAATCAAAAGAGCAAAACGTAAGCAGCTGGTGCATGAAGTGGAATTAAGAGTAGCGCGCGCAACAAAGCGCAGTTGTAGCTGCAGGGGATCGCAGCTACGCAGCGAATTAAACATCTTCCTGGGATCTTTCAAAGATGAAGCTAACAAAGGACACTGCAACTAGGGTGTAGTAATTACCAAAAAAAAGGTACTTTTCATTCAAACAAAAAACTCGGAGGCTTTACTAGGATTTATATTTATAAATCAAGTAACTAAATACTTTAAATTCCCAACACTGTAATATATTTTAATACATCCAATTTATGCTAAATTTTTCTGATGAACCACTTTTCTAGTATCCTATTAAATAAGCTAAAATGCAGCTGCTTTTTGGGGTTTCCATTCCCTGCAGGGTCGGTGTTTCAATTGTTTCATCATTTTCCGACTATTTCCCAGCTCGGGGCACAATTTTTGGCATATTTAAGCGGCGCGCCTTTGGAGGTATGCTGGTTTGCCCCCTCCAGTTTTCCCCCCTCACCATTTTCCCACTCCCCTTCAACTAACCCGCGCAGTTATTATGCAAAACAAGAGCGAGCGGATTAACATGCCATCAGTGAGTTGCCCCCTCACTGGGGGCAGTGGGGAATTATGTTTCGGAAATTATGTAAGCATAAAGTGAGAGATAAACAGAGGGGGGGCATGGGGGGTGGGGCCTGGCACAGGATGCACAGGGATGCAGCGAGGCGCAAGGATGCGTAGATGTTGTCGCCGCGTCAAAACTGCACACGTGACACACGCAGGACAGCCACTCACATGTCATGCACTGACAGCAGAAATAATTTCCAATTATTTAGAGCATACTTTTGGGCATCCAATTTTCCATTAACTCGCCACCGAGACCCATTTTCCAGAAGCCACATTTTCCGATTACCCCCCCTGGCACATGTTTAAATTTTGCGGTCAACTGCTGTGGTGTTGGTTTTGATGCCTCCCCGGGGGTATTTGCTGCACGATGCATTTTTGTCACCTAATCATTTGCATACTCTGCGGCATTTCGAATGCAATTTATGGCCAGATCTATGATGCATACATATGTTTATACATAGCTATGTACCTTTTGGAGCTAAAAGTTTACCTAGTAGGGCCTTAAAATTAATCCATTGTGCAGCTCCTTTTGTTTGCTGGACAAACTTCGTTAGAGTTGCCTGCTGCTGTCGTTACAGAATGAAACCCAAATTGTATGCAACTTATGCCACAATGCACGAAGTACAATTTCAGCAGGAAAATTTTCATCATTTTTGCAGGACTCCTCCAGCTGCCACGCCCCTTGTGCAGTATCCTTGGCGTTGTCATAAATTGCACATTTTAAAAGTGTCGTAAATTTTGCGTAGGTGTGAGCGGGAATCAACTATGAAATTGAATCGAATGCAGTGGAGGAGGCACACTCAAGCACACACCCAGAGAGAGAGAGGGAGAGAAGAGACACTCGCAGGACACGCCAGGATAAGGAGGCACGCGCAATTCGCCATTGCATACTTTGCAGCGAAAGTTTTCGGGCTCTGCCATAAATTCAGTTCGCATATGTGGTGCCAGGGGGAGTGCCAGAAGATTTAGAGCTCTGCTAATAATTGCACATGAATTCGCGGAAATAAGTTATGATCTTTTTTGCTATACTATAATTAATAAACAAAATAGCAGCAGAGAACGCTGTTTGTGGCAGCTCAATTTCAAATTGCAAATAGTTTAAAGCCGGCTTTATATTGATGGCGATTAAATTGTTCTTAGTATTATATTGTTATTATAAATTGTAATTATCTCTTATTTCTGTTTTGCATACATTTTTATAATAATCTTGTTCTCAGCCAGATAATAAATTTACCTCCACAGCCTTGATATCGCTCAATAACTCAACGAGAAGACAACCAAAACTAGTCAAGTGTCGCCGGAAACGTTTGATAGAGACGCACTTAGCCATCGAGGGGCGCTGCCATCCATAAGATACTCCCGAACTCGTTAGCTCGCGGGGCCTGGAGGCAAGAAGGCGAGGCGACCTATTAGAGTGCATCCTTGACAGCGACGGCAAACAGGAAGTCGAATTGGAAGAAATCACTTCCCGCTCATTAAGAGGCAACGGCAGGGAGCGAGACTTTTCCAGCCACTTCCGTTGGAACAACCTGTTGTTGGTTGGGTGGAAACATGTTCCAGGCCAAGGAATTTGCCTGCTGCATAAATTCTTTCGATATGATTTATGGCCGCTGCGATGCTTTTTGCATCGCCCCATGTCACAAACTGGTTCGAAATGCCTCTGCCATCCGGTGGCCAAGCCAAGAAAAACAGAAAAATACCAACGTTATGCAAAATTATGCTGGATATGTCTAAGCATTTAAATTGTTGTCTTGTGGTCTATATTTACTCGGGTGTCTGCAGATTCGATTATCCGTTTGCGTCACAGAGCAATCAGAGGCGGGATAATTGTCGTACTTGAAGGGAGGGCAGGAACGATTTTGGCAATTCCTCAAATTGATGTGTGTTCTTTGCACGTGTCACCGATTTTGACTTGGAAGCATCAGGAGGATGGTGCAACATGTCACCACTCTTGGGGGAGTCACTCCCACACAAAATTTCTACTTTCTTGGAACACTCAAGCAAGACTTTGAAGAAGACATTAATTTTGGCCACACACAGTGAGAAATATATGAGAAAAGATGGTGATTTTTAGAGAAACAAATATAAATTAAAGCCTTTAGAGGGGAATATAGCTCCCAATAATTTTCTCAATATATTTTACTCAATCTATACTACTATTCTCTTATAGTATTACAAATATTTAAGCATTAAAACCCTTCTAAATTAAAGTAATAGTACCCAGAGTTCTCCTCTACTAAGCTGGGTCCCAAGAGCCCCCAGCAAAATTCGTTAATAAGTTTTCCTAGCCACAAACTAGACACACGCTCGAACGAAAAACAGCAGCGAAACGAAGGTTCTTGTTTTGGGTTTGAGGGAAATTGAAGCCGACACTCATTTTCCCTAGCTTCCTACGCCGAGTTTTCTTTCCTCTTTTCTTTTTTTTTTGGGAATTCAGTGCGTGTGGAAAGCAGGAAATGTAAACATTAATAGCGCCATGTGGGGAACGGAAATTCAATTAGATGGCAATGAGAATATATTTAACTGTAAGCTGCGCCACCAGAGAATGCGGAAACAACTGCAGCGTAGGTTCCCTAGGAAAATTTAAACGGAGAAACGGGTGCCTTGACTTGACAGCCCCAAGCTCTGGTTGCAAGTGTCGTTTCCCCATTTATCTAATTAAAATTCAAGGTATTTAATTTGAGCTCAAATGAAAGAGAGAGAGACAGCAAAACAAACTTTAAAGGACAAATATTTTAAATATCCCTGTCCGTTTCCAGTTTTCAGGCCCTCGCTTTGTCCCTGGCCATTGGCATCGGGGGCTCTATTTGCTGTCAAATTATTTGCCCAGGAATTTAAGACTATTAAAAGAAGGACAACGCTTTCAGGCGCCGTCGCCGCATTACGCAAAATGTATATGAGTGCTTCTTTTTCGAAAATACATACAGAAGCCGAGGTTTGCATACATTTTTTCGGGCCGCGAACAAAACCAACAAAGGCCCCTAACACACAGAAGGGAAAAAACCTCGACTCAAAGGTAAACAAAGGCCGCCAAAGGAGCCGAGCAAACCCAACTTAGGGCGGCGTAATCTGGGGCAGAAACGAAAACGACAAAAAAAAAACAAAAAAGGAAGCGGGGACAAAGAGGAGGAGCCTTCGCCATCTCGGCTATTAATTTTTATTTGCCCTGTCATTTCGGGCATTCCGAACAGCCGGCCTGTTGCTAAGCTGGGGGAGCAGCTCGAATTACCTTATAAATAGTTTTCTCGTCTAGTAAAAGTCGCTAAAGATGGCCATAGAAGCTGCGATCTTACCTGTAACGAAATGGAAAATGAGGAAATTTAGGTAAGTGAGTTGGATAAGATAAACCTAAAGCTAAATAAATATTAAATATCTTAGAACTTGTAGCTTATACATAAAATATAAATCAAATGAAAAAAGCTGTAAAATAAATTTCTGTATAAATTTAAGTACAAATTCCAACTATTTCGCGGTCTCTACTCAACTATTTCCCATCACATAAATCAATCCCGCCCAAGGGTTCGCCCCATGCAAAGTGCAACCGGCAACCTGCAACTGTTTCCTCGGCGAGTTTCCCATGGCCACGCGACAGCTGCCACTGGCTGAGCATTATGAAAAACCATATGAGAAAATCTGCCAAAAACAAAAAAAGAGTCTTCTGAGCAGCAGCAACAACAGCAGCACAACAGCATCACAGCAATCTGGCCACGCACATATGCTTTCGCCACGCCGACTCGCATCCATGGGATACACTTGATACGGCGAATGGAAGCTGAGCTGGCAGCTGACTTGCAGTCCTTCCCTGGATAGTTGGATGGCAGCGATAGCGCAGATAGTGCAGTGTGGGAATTCGCCATGAGAAGCCTCGCCTTCGAGTCCCATTCCCAGTTCCAGTCGCAGTCCCAGCAGCTGCCAAGGTAGCAGGTAGCCGGCTTTGGTTCTTCGGCTGCGCGTATGCACAACATGTGGAAAATGCGGCAGGGAAATGGGGGAAATGTCGATGCTGCTGCTGCTGATGTTTTTCCAGGCACTCTAAAATCCGGTTCGGGTCGGCCACTTTGATTTCGTGGAGCCATTTAAATATATAAACCCAAAAAGTGATTCCGATTTTAGTTTCGTTGGATGCAAATGCCGTTTCCTCTTCCGGCTCCAGCATTGATGCCCCGAGTTCAGGGGTCAGCTGCTAACAAGATTCACTTAGGGCGGCATTGTGTGACCTTTGTCTGAGAATAACGCCCACATTTTGAGCACAAGAAGGTGTGAAAAGAGGTGTGCTGGCTGCGGCTTCCAGTGTCTTATCTTTCCAGGTAAGGGCTCTGGGTTGTCAGTGGAAGATTGATGCAGAGGCACAGATAGCAGCGTGGGTTGATCGAATTTTAGGCACTGACACTCTGAGTTCTTTAGGTTAAGACTGTTTACAGAATGTTGCATAATCCTTGGGGGTTTTTTGACTATCATATCGGGGCTTACAACTACTAATAAGGTAATGTAATAATGCCCCAAAAATCCCCTTAACCAGCTAACGTTCCCTTTCCGCATTCCTGCAACCTGTTTGCCTTTATGCTCAATCAAGATAAGAACCATTATGTCTCCCTTAGGTTATCATCAGGTTCTTTATTGGCCTGAACTCAACTTTTTATGAGTAGCACATAAATTTAGAATCATGTTTAGCCTTAAACCCATTATATCTAGATTTAACAGTCATTACACAAATTCCGTCATCTCCCCTGTCATTTTTTAATGTGGAATTATTTCCATTACTCAGATTTCTTAAGATTTCTTCAGGTTTTCTTTTTTTGTATGGACTTCCTCATAACTTTTATTGCCTCACGGCCAATCAGTTTCCCATTTTCCCTTTCATTTGAGTGACTCTCCTCATTTATCAATTAGTCGCTCTCACACTTTGATTCCTTCAGGGGCCTACTTCCTGTCCTCTGACTTCCAAATTCAATAGTTTTTGTTCCCTTTTTTTAGTGGCAAATTTATGGAGCGTTCAGAAAATGTTTGGTAAGCGATATTTTGTCAACTCGACAATTTGTCGGCATGAGTGGACAGAATCCTTTGTATGCCAGTCTGTATCGCAGACATAACCCAGTATAAACCATATTGTGGGTCGTGCTGGACAGGAAACCGATTGTGTTTGCCCGAAAATATGTTTTTTGTGTAACTATTCTATTCAGCTGGCCATAAATTAGAGCGAAAAAGAAGCGAGCAAAAAGTCAATTTTCTGGTATTTTAATGAGATCCGGCCATAAGCTTAGCGTTTGCTGGCATCTTTCCTGCGGCCAAAATTTCCTGGGAACTGCGAATTAAACTAAACTAGTTTTCTGTTTTCTGTTTCCAAAGTACTAATGGAATTACCCCTGCAATGTGTACGGCTCGGGACTTAGAATCTGAGTTTTTGGGCCAAAACTAAGTTCAACTGTGGCCCGCTGCTAATGGCTTCGCTCCGAACTGGGCTTCTGTGCAAACGAAATTAACATTTTTTGGCTTTGTTTTATTTTTGCCGATTATCTCTGACTTCGGGCATAGCATAGTTGTTGGCCAAAGCCAGGGCTCAGGCAACAAGTTGGAGGCCTCTATTCGCTTGAAATGTTGCTTAACATGTCTTGGGCCAAGTTAG
This sequence comes from Drosophila nikananu, assembly GCA_008042635.1. Classification (NCBI taxonomy): domain Eukaryota; kingdom Metazoa; phylum Arthropoda; class Insecta; order Diptera; family Drosophilidae; genus Drosophila; species Drosophila nikananu. The sequence continues at coordinate 13,492 of VNJV01020153.1, read as the reverse complement.
AGGCGGCAACTGTGGTCACTTACTGAGAGGAAAGAAGGTAAGTAATCAAAGGCAAAGAGCTTCGTTTCAATATAATTTAATATATTTAATTTTAACTTGATATTAGTTCAATATTATCCAGTTGCTTATGAAAGTGTATAGAGATAAAACACCTCAATATTTTCTAAATGTAGAATTACTTTTCTTTTAGCACAGCTTCTCTGTCTTTCACCCAAGAGTCTCATTGCAGTCACGCTGCCATCTCCAGTTCAAGTGACTAACTAAACCAGCAAGAACTTGTACTTAGACGGCGGAGGGAGCTGCTACGTAAGCAACATCACCATCTCGCGGCGATTTGTCACGCTTTGACGTAGCCGCCGCCGCGTTGACGTAGCACGCGTCGCATTGCATCGCCTCGCTGCTGCCGCTTAGTCACAGATGCACGCAGGCTGCACTTTTGCTGCAAATTTACTGGCGGTCTTTGACTCGTCGTCGGCGCTTTTCCAAGCGCTTTTCCGGGACAGGTGGCTGATCGGCCAGAAGGTGATTGTCCCCTTGGCAAGTGACTAGCAGGCAGCCGAGTCGTTGGGCCGGCAAAAAAGTTGCGACTCTGGTATTTAGTGCAAATATGCCAGCCGTCCAACCAATGATGCATTAACTGTTAATGCCTGTCCCTGACATCTTCCTGGCTATGTCGGAAGCTAACACAGACAGAGAAATGTATACATATAAAAACAATGCCCGATTGAGGGGAAAAACCACAATGGAAATGGGGGGAAAATCTCAATATGACACTCAATTAAACTCAATTGTTGTTCAATTAATTAATCAATTATGCATTTTCATACAGCACATTATATTTAATTTATTTTCTCTGTAGAACAGAATTATTTGGCTCTCGAATGAATATTTGCAATGGAAAAAAGAATGACAATGAGTTGGTTTTTAATGAGCTTGTTTTTGGGGATGTTGTGCTATTCAATGTGTCTGGTAATCTATTTAAAAACTATAAAGTATATCGTTTGATACACATCAAAGAGTTTCTGTCCTCATTTATTCTTAAATAAATATACAAATATCAAAGAACAGAGCATCCAAGAGTCATTAATTTCTTTTACACTTCATTTGCATTAAAATCTCTCGACTGGCCATTGCATATTGTTGGATTTAATTAAATGCCGCTTTAAAATTATGCATGCCAGTGATTAACAGAAAGAACCAATGCTCTGTATTAAATATTCCATTTAATTTTTTTAGCTTCAAACGAAAAAAACGAAAGGCTTCATAAATCTGTTAAAATCCTGTCATATTTCATTGAGGTTTCATTCTACGCTTCGGCTTGCCGCCTCATAAATTTTAAATATAATAAAATAAGAGCAAAACTTAAAGCCAGTTGAGTCTAAATAAAATAACACATAAAGCTTTCAGCTCGGGGCGGAAATTATAAATTCAGAGCAAAAGTTCTCGATTTATTTCATTTTGCTTTACACAATTACAAAAAGCAAACACAATTTCGATTTCAGCTTTCCATGGAAGCGCGGACCAGGTATTGTTTTACATTTTTTGTGGCTGTCAATAAATTATTGCAGCATCGGTTTAACGGCGAAATGCTTTTCCCATTTATTTTTAGATAATTTACCTCCCTCCCCGCGCCAAATGGCAGTTCATCGGACAAAAAGCATTCGAATTCTAGACAATAAGTTTGGAAAATTTCCCAGCCTCGCATTGGTGTCTCTGTGAGCCGAGGCAAGGCAAGGACGCCTATTGTGACGACGCATTTAGCTGAATTCTCTCCATACAAATTGCACATTTGTTTCGGATAAATCAGCTAAAAATACAGCACAAATTGCCGCTGTTGTCCCACACGTTCCCTCGGTCACAACAGCCCCGAACTAATCATAAAATACTCTGGGCACAAGGCTGTAAAAAACAATGTGCTGCAATGTGCAACTCCCCCACTTGGGCTTGAAAAATTCCGGGAAGATGTCTGCCTCTCGCCCTAATGAAGTTATGAGCTCCTCGCTCTGCAGCCGGGGGATGTTTAATATTTTTGATGCCTGTCTGCGTGCATATTCCATAAATATGCTCAAAGGCCGGCGGAGACTTCCACTTAAGCGCCGACAATTAATATTTTCCATATCTCCTCTGCGTTCCCCTTTATTTACTCGAGTGCCGATTAAGATGTTTTAATATTAAGCTGGAGATGTGCTCTCCAGAACTCTCGCTGATATATATATTTATATAAGTATATTTATGGTTTATCTAGCGGAGAAAGCCAATGGCAGATGCAACACTCGAGGGCCTTGTGCTCATTGTGGGATGCCCGATAAGCTCTAGAAAGACGAACTTGTGTGGGCCACTGATTCACTTCTACTTCTACTGGGTCTCTTATTTATAGTACTTTATCTTTGGAAGCAACTAAAGCAACCAAAGCGAAGTATGAAAAATGGAACAGAAAACTGCTAACTGCTACCAAAAATGGGAACAACACAAAAAACAATGGGCCAGAAATGTTAAGCCAAGCCGATTCCCACACGAATTTGCAAAACGCACAATTAAGTCGCCTGGGAGAGGTCCCTCTCGGGCTTCCTGCTGGGTGTATGATGTGCCAACGTAGACATCAAGTTGTCACTTGGCAGCCAGTAGCCCAGTGTAGGAGCCTCCAGCTGCAACAGCTTTTAAGTTGGTTAATTTGTCAAGAGCTCGAGGCCGGAGGACGGGGGTAATGGGTAGGGGCAGTGTCCAAAATGGGGGAAAAAAAATGCAGTTGGTTGAAGAGTCCTACAGTCCTTTAGGGGCCGGGATGTCTGCGCCAAGTGTTTGCACTTAGCCGGCATGGCACTGACTGATGTACAGAAATTAATCACGCTCAAATAGAGCTCCAAACGATTTGCTTTTTTCCTCAGCTCGGTCGCTCGGTCGCTCTGCCGCTGTTTCTTTTTTGTTTAATCCTTTTTCGGCTGTAATCCGGACAGTTTCCGGCCTTTAGCAAAAAAGTGCCCCCAACCCAGGGGTGTTACACGCATATCGATTACCTGGCTGGGCCTCAAACCCGGGAGTTCCCAGCGATTTAAAGGCAAGTGAGAGTTGCAGTTAATGAATCCCAACTTGTCGTCCACTTGCAAAAGGCAAAAAGTGAGTCAATCAACTTTTAGCCCCAACATTCCGCATTCCCACAGAACCTCGGCGGGATGTGTACAATCTGAGGGGGAAAACACGAATTCCTGTCCCAGGATAGGAGGAGCTTCAGGCTGGGAACAAGCTGGCGGAGCACCAGAAACCACTTGCGGTTGCATTTTGCGGTTTGTGCGAGCAGCCGACATACAAGTCCGAGAGAAGAAAATAAAACAAGCTGCGGACCGGCGTGAGAGTTTGTGCCTTGCCAGGTGGGTGGAATGGAGGCACGTGTTGCATCCGGAGAACGATTTCCCACCCGATAAGCCCAGCTCCGTGGGATATGCCCCTCTCTACTTGGTCTTAAGCTCGAACGAAAGTTTACGAGCCCCTGGGCACAAAATGAAAGGTTAACAGAAGCTACCAGCCAGCGGACTGACCCTAATGGATCGTCCGATCTGGTAAAACAAAGTGGGAAAAGTGAGAAAAGCGAAGGCTAGAGCCCTCTCACACTTTGACAAAAGAAAGTTCAGATAAACCTTGATTAACCATAAAACAAGCCATGAACATCTGAGAGATACTCTGGCATTTAGATAAACCAAAAGAGCTCTCAGATGCCAGGCTAGTTTAGCCCGCTTACAGCACTGATCAACACTAGAATGAAATAGCAAAAAATGTTCGAAGGCAACTTTGATTAGCACAGCGGAATCTTAAAGTATTTTCTCGGTAATCTTTGCATATTCAAATCTCCCACAAAAATGACTAACACCTGTTTCCCCAGAAGCCCCTTCAAAAGCGAATCACTTAACACAAATTCCTCAATATCTAATCATTCGCATTCACAGTTTGTAGTTTGTAGTTTTCAGAGAGAAAACCAGTAGTGTTTATAATGCCACATAATTGTTTTACTGCCACTCCATTTCACAGTTGCGGAACGCAAACAAAACAGTTAACAGACTCTGTGTACCTTTGGCTTTTTTGTTAATTAATTGTTAACAAAACGAAGTGTCAACAAAAAATATTCACCGCCACCAGTAAAAGCGCCAACTTCAATTTTTTTGCTGACACTGTGCCATCATTTATAATAATAACGAACGAAGCCTTTTATTATTATTGCATTTTGCCACTGAACTCGTGTGTGTGTGTGTGGTTATATATCTGTTTATCGAATACACCTTTTAAAGTCGCTGACTAAGTACGATTTTCGGTGTAATTTAGCCAAGTTAGCACGAAACGCTAAACGAGGTTGAGACGAAGAAAAAACCCCAATTCAAGCGTGTATTTCAATTCAATTGAATTTGGTATACTTTTTGAATTTGTAGCTCTAACAAAATGTGTTGCCAACGCCTCATTGAATTGCAAATCATTTGAAATTTGCTTATGACACGAGTCGCGGGGGAGCCGGAGCCGGAGTCAAAAGTCCGGGTGGCACAATTTTATGGCAATTTCTGTACAATTCTTTGTCAATTGTCAATAGCCTTTGGAGGGAGTGCGCGGGTGTGTCTTTGATTCGATGGAGAGACAATAGACCGTAGCGAGCATAACTGTATATGGAAGCCAAACGACTGACTTCCTCAAGCCATAAACTTGTGCATATATTACCCAAGAGATTTGGACAAACGCGCTTCGGATGGAGCTTTTAAATGAGCGTGAATGGGAGATAAACCAACCAGCGATCACTCACATTTTCAGCAGAAATCTACAAGATACCATTACTCCACACCCTGAGATTATATCTAAGATATCTCAATTCGCTGGCTTAGTACGAATTGAGTTATAAGAATGCTTGGCTAGATCTCCGGCTAAAGATAAATGACCCCTGGGCCGGACCACACTCGACTTCCAGCCTCCATTGATTAATGGATCGCGATGAGCTACTTCCTCCGAGCAGCGAGTGTACGTGGGTGCAATATGAGAGTTAAATCGGGCGAATATCCTTTCAAGCCACACGTAGCGGTCCTGGGCCTAGTCCAAATATCCGTAAAACACGGGTTAGGGAGCCCTACCTGAGCACAGGCGCTAAACCATAGCAAACCGCACTTGACAGTAGCACACGAGCAGGTAGGCCCAAAATCGGAACTCTCACGTAGCCCAACCGAGAGAACCCAGGATGGGTTCCTGAGACCCCTCCCGCTGAGTTGCATTGTTCGCGTGCATTTCCTGATTTTTAATTAGCCAAATAGAAGCGAACAAAGACAACAACAACAACAAGTTGTACAAATGCTTATCCCGGGGACGACGAGCAGACGTGCTTGGCATTTACACAGGTCCTCAGGGTTCAAAACAAAAAGCCTTTGCATCGTTCAAAAAATACTCTCACACTGCGGGGAGACAGGAAATTAATTCAATATCAATATCGTAGTGAGGACGACGAACTCCGTGGAAAAAAACATGGCCAGAAAGTGAAGTGAAAAGCCACCGCAGTTTGGAAATTTTATAATCGCCCCCAAACCGCCTTTGGAAACAGCGAATTTTCCCCCAGTCAGCATCACCCCATAACCATCACATGGTGTCCATCAGCATGGACTTGACTTTGCCTTCGTCTGTTGGAAAATAATAATAAGTTTTTATTATTGTTGCTTTTCCAATGAAATTTGTACGCAGAATTTGCGTTTATTAGCTGTGGAGCTCAAGGGAAATGAGAACTACAGAAGCTTCAAGCGAAACGAAATGATATATGGGTATATCGGATTAAGAGCATTTCAAGGTATTGTGATCTTAAATCTCGGCTCTCAGCTGTGTATAAATCGTGATTATTATGAGGAGATTATGTGAACTCGTTACCATTTGGATTGAAAACAAAAAAGACAGCTTTTTCTCATAACAACCTGCTAGATATCAATCCCAAACAATCCAATTCCATCCAACTTTGATTCATTTATAATCGTTTAGCCCCAACGACTTCGACTAATTAGGGGAGACGTCGGCCCAGCGATTTACATAAAATGTTTATGCATTTTCGTAAATAGTTGGGAAGGTCTTTTGGCCGTCTGTGTGTGGCCTGAATTTGCATAAAAATGCTTAGTAAATTACTCAGTTGCAGATTGTACAAAGAACCGGACAATGACGTACAGAAAGTCCGTGTATTTGCATTATAATCGTCTATGATGATCTCGGGGAAGCGGAAATGAGTTGCCAACAACTCGGTTACCGTTGGTACGTACCCAGGTCTTGGGGTTCACTCAACTCTGGCTCCCAAGATCTTGTCGCAAATTCGATAATTGAATTGATATTAAAACCAGACTGAGTGAAAATTCTAGACTTTCGCCAAAACGAAAAGAAAACCAATCGAACCAGACTACATCTCCTCGTTGCCCCATCGAAACTTTCTAGAGGAAGTGTAGAGTAAATTATTGAGCCGCCTTCGAAAACTGGGTTAGATTCGATCGATCGGGAAGAACGCCTGATCTGGGGGCTTACCTTTAAGCTGGTGATGATGGGGTTTTATATATCCAAGTGTGTAATCCCAAGACAGTCCGACTTTGATGGATGGCGGAAAAAGAGACTCCAGCGCAGACAAGACAAGGTCGCACTATTTTATTTTTTCTGTGTTTTGTTTTTTATGTTTTCCCCGTCAGTTTTAGGGCTTTAACTTTTATCGAGCACTCCACTGTACTTTGCATACGCACCGCATTGCTACGCGTAGAGGTGCGTACGTGAGTGCCGCGCGGAGTTGAAGACTCGAAGGGGATGCAGCGGATGCACACACAGGAAACAGGTGCAGTGATTTCCACTGGCCAATGCACTTGTCTCTTCGTACAATTCTAATTCGGTTCACTGTTTTATTTTTGGGGTTTGGTATGATATGGTATTCTCTTTTCAATTCGGTTGCACTCTCGGTTTCGTTTTAGCTTTGAAAGTCACGGTAGTCGGTTCACGAATAGTGATAAATATTAAAGATATAGTAACGCGCAGCAGCGACTGCTCTCGGCGATGTTTGCGGACTCAATGAAGCCGCAGCTCTAGCGTCTGCGAGGTCTAACCTGCCTGAGAGGTCGGAGAGTCGGTCTCAGTTTTGGAGAGCAAAGAGCTGAAAGCGAGAGAAAGACCTGCGAGGGTTAGTTGCTAGCCAGCGAGCGAACGAGGGATCGAGCTAAGGGCCAGCAACACGTAGAGTGTGTACACCGGAAGAAATGGGAACTAAATACAGACGTCTGCATTACTAAACTTTATTTTCAAAATATTGTCAACGAACATTCTAAGCTGAACGGTAGTTAAGTGCAGGAAGCTGAAGTTTGCAATTGCAAGGAACGAATCTAAAATAAATCATAACTAAGTCCAAAATGCTCTAATTTCAATTTGGAAAGCTTTTCTATGCTCGCTTTTATTTGCTTAAGAAACCAGCGTGTTTAAAATTAAAACAATTAATTTATTTTTATAATTTTAATGATTTAACCCCTTTTAAAAATTTGGAAAAGTTTAGTAACATTTTTCGATTAGATTTTCTTTATTATTATATTTTAATTTAATTAAGATTTTAATAGCAAATCAAAATGTAAATTACTTTTGGCAATTATTAGATTTTTGTCATTTTTAAAACACGAAATCAGCTTATAGTTAGGGCGAACTTATTATATATTTATTTATATGAAATATTTGGTCAAGGCAAATATTTTAAAATAGCATAATTTTATGGCTTAATTAGCTTTTCAGCTTTTCAGTTAAGAAATCATTATTATGGTTTTATTAATTTAATAAAATTTACTTATTACAATTTTAATGATGATAACCCCTTGGACATCTCTGAAAATTTTATTTTCCAGCGGAAATGACTAGATTGACTTGGTTAGCTATGCTAAGAAAGGATATATACATAATAAATATATTATGTCCAACATGAATACTTCCCTCTTTTACAAATGTTCTTTTTTGAAACCTATGCGTAGTAGTAGCATACCACATATAAAAATAATATGTTTTTTTCAGTGCTCTGTAGCAACATGTTCGAACGCTCGCTCTCTCAACACTTGGAAAAATAAATGGACAAAACTTGCCATATATTTTTGAATACTTTAAACATACAGAACACTATTAAATCACAAAATAAACTAACGTTAGTGTACACAGAGCTTTTTGATAAAGAATTAGTATATAAACTGAGGTTGTAAGGGATTGTCGGAACTTTGCCGTGTTCGTTTTTAGGGGAAATTTATTTAGCAAGATCCTTGTATAAATGTGTATTATTTTCTGAAAGGAAGTTGAGTTATAGTTTAAAGTTGCAGTTTCTAAAAACAAAGATATGGTTTCTTCACTCAACTTGTGTGTGGGTTGTGGTTCGAACTCCACAGTGCCTGCTGCTGTGGGCGTGCGAGCGGTTGGAAGCGCCGTCCGTTCGCTCACTTTGGAGAGCGAGAAACTGGTTTCCAATCAGACTTGAGGCATGTGGGTTTCCTCGTGGAAATCGGCGTTGGGGATGGGTAGCCAGCGAGAACGGCAGACGCAGTTGAGTGACGCCGGATGGGCTTGGATAGGAGAGGTAAAGGCGGGGCACACAATTCTCGAATAAGGCGTGGAATATTTCGGAAAATATATTAACCAAATGGATATTTAGGTAGCCTAAACAAACAGACTAATAAAAGATTTAAATTTCATTAAATAAATATTTATGAAATTTTTAAGTTCTTATAATTTAAGCATTGATTACTTGGGATACCTGAAGACACCCCTCTACGCACTCCCACATATAGTATTCTGTAAGTCACCATTTGGTTATTATTCCCGCCCAGAACCCACTCTTCGATTTATTATGAGCACGTTTTCGACCATTTATGGGTTAAACACTTTTATGGCAACTGCTTACTTGGCGTTGCCAATAAAAAAACATGTAATAAAGCCCTGAACTTTGGCCACATGCAAAGCCAACCGAGCGAAAAGAAAGTCCAACTTCAAGCGCAATTTTCAATTCCGACATTGTCAAAATTTTTCGTTGGCATGATTTATTTAGCCCAAAACGTAACAGAGACAACAACAACAATGGAAAACAAAAGTTAAAAAATTAATTATGACAAAGTCAAAAAGTCCAAAAATTATTAATGAAAGTGAAATTATCATTAACGAACCGCAAACAGAAACAGATAAAGACGAAGTTGTTTGATAATTTGCGGAGCAGCTGAAAAAAATAAACAAAATTCGTTAGATCTTGATAGATGAAGATGATGAGTGAATGTCGGTGCTGATGGCTCTGCAGAGTTGTGAAAAACTTGTGCGAAAAATGCGGAACCAATTTGATTTGTTTGCTTATTGAGATTGATTTAATTAGCCGAAGCACGGCAACTTATGCAACTAACCTAACCCGCGGGTGGCAATTAAGAATTCATGAATCAGACCCTAATTAGAGGTCAACGCTTAACGAACTTGAAGAGGTCGCGGCGAAGCAGGTAGACCCTTGGCAAAGGTGTTAGATATGGAGGCTAGCATGGCTCATATATTATTATTAAGGCTTATATCAAGTTTGTCTATACCCTCGAGGGCTAGGGTATCAGACATGACAGCTTCTTGTTACACGGCATTCCTCTGTCGAACGGTTAAATATTTGTAAAGAACAGCACTGCAAATGGAAATGGTATCGTAGCACGCTTTTCACACGACCGTGTCAAAAGTACACACAAAGCCAGCCACTTGGGGGAGTTGTTCTTGGGCGCTGGGTCTTTGCTCCTCCAAAGTTAGAGGGGGAGTCAGTCGCTACCTCCTTCCTCCAGATGAAGATGCAGACGTGATGAAGGTATGCTCCAGTTACAGAAAGCCGTTCGCGGTGCACACACAGCGAGTTTTTCAGACAGTGAGGCTTGCGAGTGATGGAACATGAGTACATAGGTACTTAGAAATTAAATAAAGAAAATCTCTAACTAATGTTAAACTTAAATACCTTTTTTGGTAGAGGCAGCTTAGCTTAAATAATTATAAATTCCCGCTCAGCAATCTTCCCTGTACTCCCCCCCTGAAGATGTAATTGCAGACTCAGCTGCAAGTTAATGGCCAACGGTCAGCAGCTGCCACAGCCAAAACAGACGTGCTCCAATTGTAAACAAAATCGCTGGGGCTAAAGAGTCGCTGCAGCCGGCATCTGTATCCGAATCGGAATCTGCACTTGTGCGAGTTGCGGCTGTTGTATCTGCATCTGCTCCCCGGATGGCAGCGGCGGAGTCTGTCCGTCAAGTGGGGATGCGGTGGCGACTTCCCCTGCTGGTTGCTAGCTTTTTGCGTGCCTAGCACATTTCCTATAAATAGTAGCAGTAAATCATAAATAAAACGAGAAGAACTCTGGCAGAGGCAAAACAACTATTGATGCAATCAATCATGCGGCAGACACTTCGAGATACAATTGTATCTGCATTCGAGTGATGGGTGTAATTGGGCGGCCTGAGTGTACTCTGAATTTATTTGATCTGTGCAATCATACTTACGAAACGACTACATAAACAGCACTTGACCTTATCGAGATCACTGCTGTGGTGGTGGCAGTAAATCAACCTCCAGCTGGCAGCTGATATTGGCATCAGGATCCATATCATAAACAAGAACTTCCGATTGCGGCGTCTGGCGCAAGTGGCAAGTGCCACGAGCGGCCTTAAACGAAACCAAGTATCTTATTAAAGCCCAACAAAAATTAAAAAAGAAGAGACAAAAACAAAGTTGGAACTTTCAGCAGCTGAGCGGCAACAGCTTGTGGGGACCCGAACAGGTGGCATCGGCAGTTGGATCAGAGACTGAAACAGGAGCACAGGGACCGCCGACGTCTTGGCCATATCCGCTGTCAGCGTCGTCAGGTGGCCAGCTTTGGGCCAGGTCAAGCGGAAAGGCGTCGAAGTGTCCTTCCACAGAGGGATCACCGTCGTTTAGGCCTTCATAACTCATTTGTCGATCGATCTTAGTATCCATTGTGTTCAAAGCCTTACTGAGAATTGCGAATTTGTGCCGGAATGCTTTGCTCTGGCCTTTGGGTATTAATTAAGTTCGTGGCGGTAAGCGTTTCCACAGAATTTTGGTATGCAAAATGGTATCTCCTTTATGTTGGATTCCAGGAGTTGGGAGTCCTATTCAAATTCCTAATCCATTAAGTCTGAAAGGTGTAGTTAATCAGGCAAGTACAGTGAGGATTCTAGGGGCAACAATTTTCTTATAAATAAATATAAAAGGAAATTAAATATCACATTTATTTAGAAGCCTTACAAAAATTCAAGATTTATCTCCCAAAAATGTATATATCTCATTTGAAACCTTTGTTTGTTTTTTTTTTAATTCTGTTCCTTTTGTTGTCCCCCGCCAGTCTGCATTTTAATAATTAAAATGATATATTAATGCTGGATGATTTATTGTGCGAAACGTTTTCGTTTTTCGCCAGTTAATTATTATGCTCATTGTTTGGGCCAAGAACGTTTTTAATAATACCTTTTGAGCAGTTAAAAAAGGCAACAAAAACAATGAATTGCTAAGCTGTATTTTCACTTTCGACTAATGTCTGTTTAGCGCCCCAACTTTCGATTTCAATCGCATTCGCAGCGCACACACGGGCCGTGGGCAAGAAATTGTATCTTACGGATTGCGCACGATAAATCAACATTAAATGTCGCTTATTGGGGGCGGCACTGGCACAGGGAGCAAAATAAATCGCCTTGACAGCAATCGCTACTTGTTCGGGCCAAAATTGTGCATTTACTTGGTTTTTATAATGCAAAAGATGCTCCTTATTCACGTTTTCAGTATGCTTACATTTGAAAAATGGCTTGAAAAATCAATGGGAAATTGCTTGTGTCAGGAAAGGCATTATTAAATATCAATTGTGAATGTTCAGGGGCAATAAGATCAAGGCATTGGGACACTTTCGACTAGGTCATATCTATTTTTGATCATATATTCCCCGGAGATTACTCAGTATGATTTACAATTAATTTACACTCGCGGCCAATCATCCAATCATAATGATATTTCCATTCCGAGCACATAGTATCCACAAATCAAACGGGATATTAATAACAACCAAATGTCTATATTACATCGACGGAATCGTAAAGAACGCGGCCTGGGAACTCTTTCCAGAAAGTGTGGAGAAATTGGGGGAACGGGTTTCGGGAAGAAACTTGGAAACCGCTGCAACTCCGCAAGGTTTATGGCAAGCACTAAAAACTTTTCAAATATTTCAAAAGTTATTTGTTGTGACGCGCAGAGAGCTGCATGATGGCTGCTAAACAAATTTCATAAATGTTTTATAATGTTCAAAGCTTAAGCTTCAAGGGGGGTTGCTATAACTTTTCAAATCAAAATATTACTTACAGAATAATTAATGAAGAGGGGCCACTATCTCAGTTCTGTGGAGAAGTGTCTAGTGGGATTTAACTTGCGAATACCTAATCGGACAAGCTGATTATTTCAGCGTACAGAGATTTCATCTAAGAGATCTGTAATTCAAAATCCATTAGGTATGGTTACCAGAAATAAAGAGATTGTGCCAGCTTCATATATAAACAAAACGTTTTGTATTTAGAAGTTAAGAGTATATTAAACCTTCAAGATGACAGGGCTGAGAATATTTATTTTGAGCAGCATATATTGTAAGTTAATATCCGCAGTTGTCCAAGTGCATTTGTTAAATTATTTCTTAAACAGTCGCATTTTCTACACTCTTGATATTCGCATTCGGACCGCCTGGTGTCCCAAAAGTGCCAGGTATGCCAATCTACCGACATATACTTCATATATTAAAATGCATTATATTTTAACATTTTACCCAGCTGTATCAATATCCGGAGGATGCCCGCTGAAACTCAATTTTTCCGAAGGGGTGGCGAAATTATTAAGTATTTAATCACCGATATATACTTCAAAACTAATGACAATTAACATTTATCCCAGCATGCGCGCTAACCAATTTTCCTGTAACGGGGGGAGAGTATTTAGCAGAGTGCAAGCCAAAAGTTGTGTGGGACAATCTCGACGTCCCTGGTATTTAATCTACCGATTTAACTTCAAAATGCATAATAATAATTTAAACTTTTATCCCAGGATGCTTGATAACCTATTTCTTCGGAGAGATGGAAAAAGTTTTGAGTAAGTTCTACCGATATAAGTATGCTTCAAAATGGGTACTAATTTAAACATTTAATACAGCGTGCGTACCAAAAAATGTTTCCGAACTTATAACGGGAGTAGGAGGTATTTATTATAGCTATATATACTTGAAAATGTATAATAATTGAAACATTGAAACCCAGGATGCGTTACAGCCAAAATTGCCAAAATTGCTTCTGAGACCAATAATATAAAAGGTAAGTAAACTACCGATATATACATCAAAATGCATAATAATTTAAACACTTAACCCAGTGGATAATAGTACAAAAACGTTTGATCATGTGCCAGGTATTTAATCTACCGATATAAACTTTGAAATGCATAATAATTT
>VNJV01020151.1:0-52758 GCA_008042635.1 Drosophila nikananu | reverse complement strand
TAAAATGCCCAGCTTTGAGCCCCGACCTTAATTCTATTGAGAATCTATGGGGGATCCTCTCTACTCGCGTTTTTAAAAACGGCAGACAGTTTGAGACTGTTCGTCACCTAAAATCAGCCATAGACCGAGAATGGGCTAATATTGACATTAGCAACACTACAATCTTTAGGTATTTCTATGCCAAAACGTCTTAATTTAGTTTTAGAAAATAAGGGTAAAGGTATTAACTATTAATAAATTATAAAAACTTTTTTTCACTTATTCCATTCATTTAAATTAAGAGAGAATCCAAAATGAACATATAATTATTTACTATGAAGATAAAATAAAATTTAGTTTTCTAGTTATAAACAAATTTTAAATTCGTTAATTTTTTGTTTTTTATATCTTAAGTTGTAATAAGAATAAACGTTCATACCCTAAAAAATTTTAAAAAATTGTATATCCCTGTTATTAAAAAAAAACATGATGCACATATAATTATTTGTATGAGGTATGATCAAAAAACAATGAAGGAGTTTGCAATTTTTGAGCCAAAAATTTATTTAAATACAGTTTTTTAATTGTAAATCGTTTTATTTTAAAATTTGATTATCGTGACCTAATTTAGCATTTTGTAACGTCTCTCAAGGTTGTTGTACCACCTTCTCAAAATGCCAAGGTGAATCACAGCTGATAGCCAGTCACTGTGGCAACCCTGGCACGTCTATCGATTGGCCGATAGCAACCTTGCCCCGCTCTCGGACAGTGTTGGAAAACAGTGCTGTTTACGTGGCAGCAAGAAGAGCAAAAAAAAATCGAATTGGGGAACTGACGTGGAAGTTCATTTAGCTCGAAATTATTTTTGTTTTTTAACCACCGTTCGTGCGCCGCGGCCGTCAAGAGTTGAGGCTAACATCCAGTGGCCAGAACCGAGCAGCGTGTGGTCAGGAATCCGGCGTAGAAGTTCTCAGTATTGCCGAATAAGCCGAAGTGGCGAACTTTGAGCCACCTTGTTTTCTCTCTCTCTCGCTTCGCTTTTCCCCGTGAAAGTTGTTTGTTGGTGGATTTCCCCCCGCTATATCGGTGACTGATACACGGCTACGGTTTCCAGCAATGAATCCCAATATGTACGGGCCACCGCCTACGCAATTCCAGCAGCCGCCGACACAACAGCCGCTGCCGTCGCAGCCGCCGCAGTTTGGTGCACCTCCTCCGATTTCGGGTGCAGGTTGGCCACCTCAACAGCAGCAGCAGCAGCAGCCTCAAGCGCTGCCGCCACAGCAGCAGCAGCAACAACAAGCACAGTATGGAGCACCACCACCAACATCGGCAGCCCCACAGACGTACCTAAATGGGAACTACCAGCAGCAGGTGAATGGGGGCTTAGTTTAGGAAAGCACGAGAAAGGATTAGACGCCTTGTAGGCAAGCCTTTAATATGCATGTTTTGGGGTATAGGAGTTGGGTTTTGAACTGAACAAATTTTGGCTGGAGATTTACGAAAATTTTAAAAATCAATAACCCAGATTTTAATGATTAATTTGGGTTACTAGTAGTAATTATTTTTAATCGGTGGATAAAACTTTTTATATATGTATTTACTTGGAGCTTTGACTGTATGGTAGGTCAAGGTCTTACGATATTATTTATGACATGAAATTTCACATTTTTTATTTAATATTGCATGTGCTTCAAACAGGGTTTGTTTATGATTTTAAATATGTTACAATTGAAGAACTCATCCAATATTCTTCACGATAATCCGCCTTTCTTTCCCTCAAATATTTAATTTCTTAAATCTATATCAACTTGTAAGCTAAGCAAACACAATACACAAATGTAGAGCCCAGGAAGATGAATGAAAAGACTGAAACTCAGCCTGATAAGCGTTCAATACACTCGTCTCTGTAAAAAAAAAAAGAGGTCATCCGTGTTTCATAATAGAAGTGTGGAAGCTGAGCTTGTAGATAAGAAAGAAAATACCACAAGTTAAGTTAAATAACTAAAAATACATTTCCCTCTTGCAGCTGGCCACGTCAATGGGCGGCTTGAGTGTGAGTGGTGGAGGTGCCAATCCCCTGAAGCCACCTCTCCCTCAAGGAGCAGCTGTTGCACCACCACCGGCAACCGGTTTCAATCAGTTCAACGCTAATGCGGCTCCGCCTCCGACCGCAAACAACAACAATGCTGCATTCGGTGCTCCACCACCGGCCGCGGCAACTGCTGGCTATGCCAACGGAGTGCCAACACCAAGCAGCACACCACAGAGTGTGGCCAGTGGGATCAATCAGATGAGCTTGAACAGTGCCAGCTTGGCGGGATTACCGCACATGCCCCCAAAGGCAGCGACGCCCGGAGGCCAGCCTCCTGTTCCGGCTGCTCAGCCGCCACTGCCAGGCCAGCCACTTTTGCCTGGACAGCCACCGGTTCCAGGTCAGATTCCCACATCCCAGGCGGCTCCGGCGCCAGCTCCTTTTGGCGTGCCCAGCTCTCGACCCGGACAGCCCCTGCTGCCGCCTGGCGCTACTCCTCCGACCTACACGCAACCGGGATTGCCACAGCAGCAACAACAGCCAGGATTGCCGCCACTACAGCAGCCGGGACTGCCGCCACTACAGCAGCCGGGACTGCCGCCACAGCAGCCGGGTGGCTTACCTCCCCAACAGCCGGGAGGCTTACCTCCCCAACAGCCGGGATTTCCCCCACAGCAGCCGGGATTTCCGAACCAGTCCCAGCCAGGTTTGCCACCGCAGCCAGCAGCACCCTTTGGAGCACCCCAACCTGGCGGATATCCAGGCAGCGGCGGCTATCCGGGACCGGCGCCGGGCGGCTTTCCAGGAGGACCACCGCTACTGCCTGGACAGCAAGCAGCTGCTCCACCACAGTTCGGCGCACCACAGCCAGGTTATCCAGGTCAGCAGCCGGGCTATCCGCCACAGCCGGGTCAGCAACCTATGCCAGGTTATCCGCCACAGCCAGGACAACAGCCAGGGGCACCCGGCTATCCACCGCAACCAGGCGGCTTTCCCGGGCAGCCAGGACGTCCTGGCTTTAACCAACCTCCGATGCCGGGGGCAGGAAACATGTACCAGCAGGCGCCGCAACCACGTCGCCTGGATCCCGACCAAATGCCAAATCCCATCCAGGTGATGATTGAGAATCAGCGCCAGGCGGGAGGACCATTTGTCACCAATCAGCCAGGATTGCTGCCACCGCTGGTGACCACAAAGTTTGTGGTCCATGACCAGGGCAACTCCTCGCCGCGCTTCCTGCGCTCCTCCCTGTACTGCATCCCCAACACCGGGGATCTGCTCAAGACCACAGCACTGCCCTTGACGCTGAACATTTCGCCATTGGCCAGGACCGCTGAGGGCGAGCTGGAGCCTCCCATTGTTAACTTTGGCGACATGGGACCCATCCGGTGCAACAGATGCAAGGCGTACATGTCGCCTAACATGCAGTTCGTGGATGCAGGCCGTCGCTTTCAGTGCCTCATGTGCAAGGTGACGTCCGAGGGTGAGTTATTTCGAGGAGGAATTGGAAGCAATTTGATTTTATTATGGTTTCTCTGATTGTTTTAGTTCATCCGGATTACTATCAGCATCTGGATCACACTGGCCAGCGTGTGGACAAGCATGAACGGCCTGAGCTGCTCCTGGGCACCTACGAGTTCCTGGCCACCAAGGATTACTGTCGGGTAAGTTGCCAAGAGGGCCACAATCTTACAAATTTAAATATAACTCCTCTTCTTGTTTAGAACAACACTCCGCCAGAGATTCCAGCCTTCATTTTCATCATCGACGTCTCGTACAATACGGTCAAATCGGGACTGGTCCACCTGCTGTGCGCCCAGATCAAGGATATACTCAATCATTTGCCGGTTGACCAGGGACAGGACAAGTCCAAGGTGCGAGTCGGCTTCATCACCTACAACAGCACCGTGCATTTCTACAATATCAAGAGCAGCCTTGCCCAGCCGCAGATGATGGTGGTTGGCGACGTCCAGGAGATGTTTATGCCCCTGCTCGATGGCTTCCTTTGTCATCCAGAGGAATCGGCAGCCGTAATCGATGCCCTAATGGAGGAAATCCCGCGCATGTTTGCGGACACCAAGGAAACGGAGACGATTCTGTACCCTGCCATTCAAGCCGGGTTGGAGGCTCTGAAGGCGTCAAACGCTGCCGGCAAGCTGCTGGTGTTCAACTCCACGCTGCCCATTGCGGAAGCACCGGGCAAGCTTAAAAATCGCGACGACCGGAAGCTCCTGGGCACTGACAAGGAGAAAACTGTGCTTACGCCCCAAACCACAGCTTACAATCAACTGGGCCAGGAGTGCGTGCAGCAGGGATGCTCCGTCGATCTGTTTGTGTTCAACAATGCCTACATCGACCTGGCCACCATTGGACAGGTGTCTCGGCTGACCGGAGGCGAGGTGTACAAGTACACCTACTTCCAGGCGGACATCGATGGACAGCGCCTGATCGAGGACATCAAGAAGAATGTCTCCCGACCGATCGCCTTCGATGCAGTAATGCGGGTGCGCACATCGGCCGGCATCCGTCCCACGGAGTTCTTTGGCCATTTCTTCATGTCCAACACCACTGATGTGGAGCTGGCCAGTATTGGTAGGGATTTATATCAGAATTATATCAGAAATCGAATTAACACGTATTTATTCCTCCCTTGACAGACGCCACCAAATCGGTGAGCATTGAGATCAAGCACGACGACAAGCTACCACCGGAGGAGAATGTGTATCTGCAGGTGGCCCTGCTCTACACATCGTGCAGCGGTCAGCGTCGCCTGCGAGTCCTAAACCTGGCCCTGCGTGTGACCACAACGATTGCGGATGTCTTTAAGAGCTGCGACTTGGACGCCATGATGCTGTTCTTCGCCAAGCAGGCCTGCTTCAAGCTGATGGAGCACTCACCCAAGCAGGTGAAGGATAACCTAATCCATCGGTCTGCCCAGATTCTGGCCTGCTATCGAAAACACTGCACCTCGCCCACCTCCGCCGGCCAACTGATTCTGCCCGAGTGCCTCAAGCTGCTGCCGCTGTACGCCTCGTGTTTGCTCAAGAACGATGCTGTGTCCGGTGGCTCGGACATGACGCTGGACGATCGTTCCTATGTGATCCAGTTCGTCCTGTCCATGGATCTGAATCAGTCGGTGAGCTATCTGTATCCCCGTTTCATTCCCATCCACAACGCCGTGCCCGAGGATACAGATCTGCCGGCTCCCGTGCGATGCACGCACGAAAAGACCCAGGAAGACGGTGCCTACATTCTGGAGAACGGTGTCCATCTGTTTGTCTGGCTGGGCCAGTCGCTGTCCCCCAGTTTTGTGCAGTCCGTCTTCGGAGTCCAGGGGCTGCAGCAGCTCGCTCTGGAGCGGTTCCATATTGTGGCAGAAACGCCGCTGGCCAAGCGCATCAACGACATTCTGGAGCAGATTATGCAGGAGCGAACGCGCTACATGAGGGTGCGTCATCATTATCTCCTTTAATCTGGATGATCTTTTTATATTCAATATCCATTTTCTTGAAGGTAACCTGGCTGCGACAGAACGACAAGCTGGAGAGCGTGTTCCGGCACTTCCTC
Organism: Drosophila nikananu; assembly: GCA_008042635.1. Classification (NCBI taxonomy): domain Eukaryota; kingdom Metazoa; phylum Arthropoda; class Insecta; order Diptera; family Drosophilidae; genus Drosophila; species Drosophila nikananu. The sequence continues at coordinate 47,177 of VNJV01020151.1, read as the reverse complement.
GTCGAGGATCGCGGCACCGATGGCTCGGCCAGCTACGTTGATTTCCTGTGTCACATGCACAAGGAGATCAAGGACCTGCTGAGTTAGCACGCCGGCTACTCCGTCACGTACTACAGGCCCGAGCAGCGCTGGGTGTCCGAAAGCAGCTACTCCCAGAACCGGGCTCGGATGCGTCGCCTGGCCTCCATGCGCAGCCGCCTGGGCAAATGAGTGGAGTGGTCAAATAAATAAGGATCGATGGAGAGCGAGAACTGGAGCTGGCGAAACATCAATTATATTTACATACAAAATACATATACATATATATTAATATTAATTAATGGCTATCATTTCAAGCGTATCAATTCTTCCATTAATTCTATTCAAGTTTCCATATGTTTTTTGCATTGTTTTGTTTTTAAACTATATATATATATATATTTGTATGTATTTTCGCGAAATTACTTAGAAAAATTATTCTCTTTTCAAATTCCATGATTAAATATTTAATGTTTAATTGTAATTACAAATTACTTTGCAAATTTTCCACACTGTTGAAAACTATTAGATGATTATGATGAGCGTTAGCATAAGACCCTGTTTTGTCCAGGCCCAATCGATCTTAGTTTTAATGTATTTTTCTGCAATAATTTGTGCGCTGCGCCCTGCTTTTTATCGTACTTTATGTCATGGAAAGATTATTATTATTATATTGTAACCCAAATGTTTCGTGTGAGAATTATTCAACTAGTATGGTATATATTGCCCGCTCCCGATATCAACAGGAAAAAAACATAACTGCGACAGACAAAAAAAACACATTTATTGAGACCGAAAACGGAATAAAAACTCTTTATTAAAAACGAAAAGGAAATTGAATTTATTTCTGTAAATGGATAAAATGGAAAATAAATATTTTTGGTGAACGGTTAAGCATTTAAATTTAACAAAAATCTAATTCCCTGTAAAAGCTATAAATTGTTTAATGGTTAACTGGTTTATTTTAAATGGTCTTTCCTACTTTTTCATTTTCCCATAATGCTTATAACTTATAATATTGCATGCTGGCGATGACAAGAAATAAAATAAAAAATTCTAAATTCGATTCATAAAATAAAATATTGAATGAATTCAATATTCAACATTTTGAAAATATATAGCATTTAACGTGAATATTTTAATATTATAATAATAACCCCAAAAGCTTATTAAAAAAAACGAACACATATTCCAAGATCGATTTTAAGGTATATATATTATTTGTTTATATATTTTTTGTTTATTCGTATTATATTTTATTAGGCCATTAAATATCTAAGAATTATTATTATTTGACGTGCACATTTTACATTTACATAATTTTTTGTTTTTTTTTTCTCTGTTGTTGTTCTCCCTTCTCGTCATACTTCTTTTGTTTGCTTTTTTCTTTTTCTTTAGCAGTTAGAAAAGGTTTATATCTCAACTTCAATGTTCCCGAAATGTAATAACAATTTAAATTAAAAACATTGCCTAGATTGAATGTCGCTCCGTGTGTGTGAAATGTTGTCTGTTTGTGGCTGGGTGGGTGCTTATGTGTGTAAAATTGCGAATCTTGATCAACGTTTTAAACTAATTTTTCACGTCGCACATTTATAAATTTTATAAAATTGGTAAGGAATCACACAACGGGAAATTGGCAACCAAAACATACATATATAGGATACTTGACAGCTTGCACAATTTTATAAATCATTTCTTATTATTTTCTTCTTAGTGTTAGATATACATAATTACAAAAACAATGCTGCAGTTTCGAATAATCGTTCGTGATCTTTTGATTTTGGAACACAACTTACTGGTTATATAATGCTCAAGGAAAGGAGAAAACGAAGGGAGGCCACTGAGCAAGCGCTCAGACACTATTGCAGCTTCGTTAAACATATATATGTATATTTGTATAGGCATTATGGCTTAAAATATAACTATTCTCCGGAAAGTGATTCTTTAAACTTTTTTTTTTGTGTGGTTGCCATTTGAATAAAATCCTATCGCCCACTCACAGCAAGGTTTTGAAAACAAAAGCGCAGCAAAATGTAATCCAGATGTGGCGTATAGGTGTGTATCGTGTGTATGTGTAAGAGGAGCGGATGAGAGAATCCCCGTCTATTTCGTAAACGCCATAAACACTGCCCACAGTATCTCATTCGCATTCGGCTTGGCCGCCTCCGTTTCAAAGTCAAGATCGAGCAGCTCCCGAACCCGCTTCATGGCCACCTCGTAATCATCATCATTCAGTGGCGCGAAGGCGTTCTCGATGACATCGCTGGCGTGCGCCAGGAAAATTAGAGCCAGCATCCTTTTGTCCATGCGCTGCGGATCGTTCACCCACTTGGACAGCACAGAATCTTGAATCTGAATAAATATACAATGAAATTATTATTTTCCTTCAAGTCGACGTTATTCTCATGCACCCACCTTCTTAACTAGGCGACACTTGACCACATTGTCGCTGAGCGGATGTGTCGTCATGTCGAAGAGCAGAAAATTTTGCTTTTCCGTTGTGAGCACACCCTTCTCCACCAGATTCTTGGCCAGACGTTCGCGTACATTTTTCAGCTGGTAGCGCAATTTTAATGGATTCCAAGTCTCACCTGCCGCAACACAAACATTAGAATTATTCAAAAAATTCAACTTGGTCTTGTCTGAGTATATATACCACTGAGATATTCAATCCAGCTCTGCACCGTCTCTGGGGGATCTGTCTCCTTGATGTGTTTTAGTGCCTCATCCAATAGAACATCGCCTGTCTGCTGATCCGATTTTAGAATTAATTTTCTGTGCACAAAACATACAAAGAAATGTAAGTTAGTTTTTGGTTTATCAAAGATGCTACATATGGTTTACAAAAATACCTTGTACATAGGCCACGTCGTCGCATTCCAGATTTCTCGATCATTACTCGACCTCGCAGTCCAAGTTCTATGAGAATGCATCCACGCAAACCGCTTGATATGCAGTCGTTCCAGAACGATGTGTAGCCCTGAAATGGGTAGTTGAAAAATGGAAAATTAATAAACCAGGTTTTTTGTATAAAGAAATTTATAAATATCTTTAGAATATGTAATCAACATTTATAATTCTATAGAGACTTTGCAAATGCTGTGGAGTTATTATTTTTAGAAATTTTTTCCTAAAATAGTACGCCTATGTATGTTCTTCCTTGTTTTCCCAAATTAATTGTCTAAGACGGTTTAAATAAATAAAAATTGGTCTGTTCTTGGTCGGTTCTCATATGGCAAACGTGGAACAAAATGAATAATTAAGATGTTGTCAGGGACGAAAAGCCCTCATACGACAGAGTACAGCTGGTTAAACATTAAACACTTGAGTTTGCTTAGGCTTTACAAATACAACCAACAATGCGTCATATCACAGAGGAAAAATTTGTGAGATCTCGTAAGAAACTAACGATAAGAACATTTAATATCAATGAATCAAAAGAAATGATACCTTTTTTTTTAAATTTGCCATTACCATTCAAGTCTATAGCTTAGGTTACAGATTTTATATTTATAAATAAGAATAATAACATTAAAATATAATAATACCTATTTATAATTACCTAAAAAAAAAGCTTGCGCAAGCAGACCATAAAGTTGAATCAGTCGAATAATAGAAAATGTCACTTATCGTGATATTAAAACCCTCGTAATAGGTATAGTATATAGAACACACATCAGTTGAAAGAATGAATGACGCCAGATAAGAAAATGCCAACGAGATATGTACGTATGTGGGAAGTCGACAAGAGCGGGAGCGTTTTGGAAGCACTTCCTCAAGCAATTAACCAAATGGAAGAAGTGTTTCTAGTGATAAGAACACAAAGCGGATGGGGGGCAGATGTGAAACAAGAACTAAGACAAAAGCAACAATCTGCCCCTCTCCCCCATGGGGGTTTCGTACACTGCGGACAAAATAATAAAAAAAAAAAACAAATAGACGTGGTTGGTAGCCATTACTCACACAGCTGCAGGTTTTTTGCTACATATATGCAAACGTCAAATTGAGCGATAAAAGTGCTGGAAGGCAGAAGTGAAATACAATAAGCGAATTCAATGGAGAAAATGGGATTCTGCCGGCCAGATATAATGGGATGGGGATAGGGCACGTACGTTTGGCGTCGATTCGCTTTATGGATAGCATCCCAAAAATTATGCGGAGATTTATGAATATTTCAATCGTATGCAAATTAAGTGGGCACCTCTCCAATGGGAAAACTCGTTTGACGGAATGCTACTGAGAGCTTCGTGATGAGTCTCGTTTTGAGTGGAGTTTTCAAAGAGGAATCGCTGTAATTTGAGAGATTTGCACAATATAGGTGTAGCTGGGGATTATCTAATCAAAGAACTGATAGATAGCTACGACTGCCGCATTTAAACATCTAACAGTTAGTGGCTAACTACTTTTTAACTTGATAGCTACGTTTAAACAGTTGCATATGTACAGATCTTAAACCCCAGAAGAAAATATTAGGTATACTATTTAAAATTGGGCATATAGTAATAAAATCTTTAACAAGCTAATATATACTATCAGTAAAAATAAACAGGCCACCTTAAAAAAGCTCATTATATGCTGAATACGGGATTTCTGTAAGAGATTACATTTTAAGCATTAGTTTGCTTTTCCAACGAAAAGTACAAAATTATTTTGCTATATAGATTAGAACTGCTGCCAATGGAAAAAAAAACCAAACACTCTGATAAGAGTTATAAAAGACGAAGCTTTCCATTTATTTATGGCCACAACAAAAGACTTTAGAGACACGCTCTTGGCCCGCTAATTGTGCATTACTCATCTGGCCAAGAGATTTAAAAGTTTATATTGCACAACAAACTGGTAAACCTGAGGTAAAGTTGACGAGACATGGGTGGCCACAAAATTCAAATGAAACAGAAGGGGTATAATAACTCTACTTAGTTCCTTTATAATATACGTTAATTAGGGAGATTTTAAATAAAATGGTGAACTATATATGACTGAAAGTTCTTCAGATATTGACATCGGTTCGAGTAAGAATTTGTTTATACACCATTTTTAATTCGCAATTTAACCAACTGACTTTCAAGTAATCCTCTCACATAATTCCTTCTTAAGGCAATCCCCCTCTGGCTAAGATCCCCTCTCAACTAAGCCCATGCTGCCTGCAGATGAACCACGATGCACATGGGGCCAAGCCAAAGGTTGCCAAAGCGGGAGCGGGATGGCAGCACTTAACAGGTGAAGAAGAAGCTCTCAAGTATGTTGCTGTTGATTAACATGTTCGTGTTGTGGAGGAAAAACTAATTAATTAGCGCAACCAGGAAAACATTGCAGGCAAGATAGATATGGTGGAGCATCCTCCAACAACTCACCTCCTTGTCCTTGAGGCCCAGCAGCAGGACCTCCTCCATGAGCGTCAGACGCGTCTCCTTTGAGTCGCCGTCATCGATATTGTCCTCCTGGTCCTTGAGGCCGTCGATCGCCTCCTGATTGTCATCCGGCGTATTGGCATTCAGGCCGCCCTCCGCGCCGTTTTCCCTCGGCTTCACCGAGCGTCGCACCAAGCCGTCGGAGCGATTCATTCCGCCGGAGACTTGGAAACGCAAATTTTAGAGTTAATGGAGATGTGGGCACCTCTTTTTCAGCTCTTCTTCTTCCGTTCTGTGTGTGTGGCAGAATTTGCTGACTCGGCGGTGGAGTTTTGTGTTGTATGTGTGTGTGATGTGTATGTGCAGATGTGGGTGGCTCTGTTGTGTGTGCGTGTGTTGTGTTTTTGTGTGTTGTTATTTTCGCTGCTTCTTTTGCGCTCTTCCTCTTTTGATTTTTGCACACACGCACTTTTCACACTCTCGCAAAATGCAATGGCCCAAAACTGCGTTTCGTTGTTTCTGCTGGGCGAACTGCGTGTTTAAAACTTTAGAATTTATTTCACAATTTGGTGGCGCGTACTAAATATGCAATTGCATGGCTTTAAATTTACTGGGAATTGTACGAATTCCTGCACAAAATAAGCTTTTTATTATTTGTGTCTTTTGTCGTTGCTACTGTTTCTTTGACGTGACATTTTCCGTGGCTAGTGTTGAAAAACGCTGCTAAAATAGGTTTTGTTGAAATCAGGGGATTTTATTCGGTCGCCTCAAATAATAGTCTAAACGGTTTATTTCCGTACCGTAATTAAGAATTTGTTTAGTTCTTCATTTAAGTATTTCGCTTAATATTGCTACTGTGGTTTGCGAACACTCAACAGCTGTTTTAAGGGCAGTGCCGTCAATAGTTTAATCGATATTTCGGTAACTATCGATAGGTTGGAGAGACAGCAACAAAATATAAATAAAAACTGCAAATTGTTGAATATTTTTGTGAAATTAACTAGAGTTGCTGCCACTTAACCGTTTATTATGTCATATTTGGCCAACTTCAACAATGAGAATGCTAAACAAATACTTATGGACATCATTCGGTGTGTCAACCAGCCGGAAAACTCCAAGAAACTCTCAGAAGCAAAGGCCTCGGCAGGAAAAGAGATGATTCTCATGATGCAGCACGTAAATAAAGATTATTAATTCACTATATATCACATCACTCTGGTATGTTTTTGATGTAGGTGTTTCCGTTGGTAATGCAACTTCAGTTGGAGGTAATCAAAGGACATGGGTTTCCTGGTAACCGAGAGGGATTAGTTCAGTTCTCTCAACTCATCCGAGAAATGGAGCGCGACGACATGGAAATCGCACGCCTGCGCAGCCAGATACGAGCTATATACCTGCCGCCCATAGCTATAAATACCACAAACGATATCCTGATCTAGGGGACCCCACGAAGACTGTACTGCTGGCCTGGTTCGGGCTACATGCCTACCTTCAACCGTTACAAGACTATCTTTAATTTAATTGTATTATTTCTATGTTAATCACTCCAACTGAGTATTTAGGAAATCTTTTACGTATATTCTTTAATAACGAAAAACGTTGAATATCTGGTATTATTCAGCTAATTTTAATATTCCAATGTTTTTGCCCAAAACTGAATTTGATTTAACTTTGTGTAACCCAAGCCAGTCCCATGTAATAGACTTAAGTTTATGTTCTTAAAAATGCATTTCTTTTTTATATAAATTTGTGTGGGGTCTTTGTGTATCGATGTGTAGAAATGGTCTTGTCCGTCTTTATTGCTAAGAATAAGTAACATGGCATAGCTTTCTATAAACAATTAAGGATCTGTGCCGGTCGTCTAGGATCTAGGATATGTCGAGCAGTCACGGCGATAAATTAACCAGTTTTTAGTTTCAATACCTATATAATAAGTTCCTTAAGAGCTATACTTTTATGTACACGTCAAGTAGTGAGCTGCCCGTCTCGTGAAAACAATTAGGCGAGGATAACTAGTAACAAGTGTGGATTTCCTAGTGCGCTGACCTTCCATTGGTGGTGCTTGCACTGTTATTATTCCCATTCTCTAGGTCTGCAGATGTCAGCTTCACAGGACTAATGCCTAGCCCTATATCGTTTCCATTGAGTTTATGCTGCAGATGCTCCAGCTGTTGGGCGATGTGCGCATCCTCCGCCTGCGTAATGCTCTCCGAATCCGCAATGGACAGTGACATGGGCGAGAGGGGCGTTAGGGGAGTGGCAGGATTGCTGACGCACAGCTCTTCGATAGTAGAGTCGCTGTTACTGGAGGGCGTCGAAGAGCGCGACCTTACCGGATACTCATCATCCAGAGGCAGAGCAAACCCTTGTGTGATCATCAAATCACCAATATTCAATTCTCCGCCCTCAGCAGGATCGAATAGCTCCACCCCGGGCAGCGGAGTGCCCTCTTTGGCAGCGGAATTCAACGCGGCGGAGTTGGCCGCCTTCGGGCGCTCCTTGTAAGTGACCACTCGGGCAATGAGCTTTCTCCAGTGGGCCACTAAAGAAGAGGAATGATTAGATTCTTGATATTTATTTAGTTATCTCTGATTAATGCTTACCCTCTGTCAGCTCTTCAAACTTGGATATGGATGACTTTTGCCACATGATGCCGTTTTCTATTTGAATAGTGGACTTGACATTGGCCAAAAAGCATTCAACCGCTTGGAATCTAAAGAGATTTTACACAGAAAGACCGCCGAATTATTAAAAGTTTTAACTTAATAACAGATTTCCTACCTGAGGGTTAAGAAATCAGTGCGCAGCTCACAGATATCCGCTGGCGAGATGTACTCGCTATCCCCATAGTCCACAAAGTACAGATCGATCACTTGCTCTTGCGGATTATAATGGTTCGGCTTAATGTCCACAATCTCTGCCCGATACCACTTCTCGTCGAACTTGAAGACGGCAGCCACAATCTGGCCCACATAAGGAGCAGTTAGGACATGCTTGGCCCTGTTTTCGGCACTGCTGTAGTAGCTAGTCATCTCCTGGACCATTTGATCCAGCTTCTTGGATTGCGGGCCAATGAGCTGCACCCAGAACTTGCTGGGCGAGGCCACAGCAGAAACATAAACCTCCATGGGCTTGCCATCACTCTTGGCCGCCATCAGCTTATCCCTTGGCTGGGTGTGCGAACTCAGGGAGGTTTGGGAGGAGTACAGGCTGGAGGAGGCAATGCTATTGGTTGGTGATCGACGGGGCTCGCGCCGCTGTTCCACTTCCTCTATGGATCGCAGAAGTTCCTCGTCTTCCTCTATCTGATCTTCCACCATTTTCCGTGCTATATTCACCTGTATTTGGTTGCCCACTATGGTGACTTTGGCCTTGCCATTACGTCCGTTCGGATCAATGCTTAGCTTGGCCCGGGAGAAGGTCCAGATTTCCTGGATCAGCTCACCGCCGCGTCCATTTAGTTTGCTGGCCAACCTTTGGGGCACCTGAAGCTCTACTTTCACTATGGGCGCCCTCTCAATTTCCTTGATTAGTAGAACACGGGCGGCCTTAACAGCATCGGGCAGGCCGCTAATGTCACAGACTTTTTGATTGCTGTCCTTGTCTCTGCGGGGAAATAATGATGTAATATTATAAAGCAAAAAGAATAATTGAATTTCAAGCTTAAATACCACAATGACCGAATTTCGTGGTTGATGGAATTCAAATCAAATTACCGTAATCTTATCTTGGCCAACGTTTTTTCTTCAATCAATTTGATATTGGAACCACCGCGTCCCATTATTAGAGGCACATGTTCATTGTCCACGACGATTTTAAGGCAGACCTCCTTTTGTGGCTTCTGCTCCTGCTGGCTCTGGGCGCCGTTTCTAGATCTGGGCTCCTGGCCCTCCTCCTCCTCGTCGTGGCGGTTCTTAAAGTACGCGTATAGCATGGCTCCGCCAAGGGAGCAGAGGCCGAAACCCAGGAGTAATTTGTAGGTGGGCGTGGCCCCAAAAGGCGTATTACGCAACATTTTGTGAGTGTGAGGGTGGATAAGACCCTTTTTAGTTTTGTGTTTAGGAAGAAGAGTTTGTTAAACTCCTAGTGCTTCTATTAAACAGGACCACAGCTGCAAATATTAAAAATAATTTTTAAAAAGTGATATTAAAATTCTGAAGTATGTAGTTATATTTTAAATAAATAAACCTTTGAAATGTTCCAAAAACACAACTATAATCTCATAACAAATGACAACAAATTAAAAATAAATAAAAATCATATAAACACTATATGTATTTCAAGGTCTAGTTCTCATATGTTAATAACTTTTGCGTGTGCTTGGAACACACAAAAATAGAACAACAAGTTCAAGAGCATTCCAAGCCCTAAGGTGACTGGTACACGCATCAGTGTCTAGTGTCTAGTCTTATGGAATCAATACAAGTTTAGGGGTATGGCAGTTATCCTATACACCTTTTCTTATATAATCCCAATACCCGCTGGAAATTATTTTTTGACAAATACCTGAAAGAACCAAATTCAAACCACAAATAACAGAAATTTGGCAAACAATCCCCCCACAATGACTTCATAATTAAAATAGTGTAGGTAAGAGCAGTGCACGGGAAAAAATAGACAAGTGACGTTACCGGGCGGCGACTACACCGAGCAAAAAAAAAAAAAGGAAATGTAGCTGCAAATTACAGCTATACAGATATTCCCCATTTTAGTTTTAATAGCAATTTTGCGACGAAACGAACTAATAATGTTGTGTTTTTGATGGAAATTTCATGACTTGTATAAGAATTCCGTGTCTGAGAGAGCACAAAGAGGAAGAGTTCATAAACGTTTTATGTGCAGTGTACATTTTATAACCATAAATAACGTAATGCGGATGCATCACCAAAAATTACAAGTCATAAAAGCCTAGGAATGTAATCAAGCTAATTGCCACCACTTAGGACAGTGATTACTAACATTAATAACATTTCCTCAAGAACTCAAAAGTTCAAACTGTTTTAAATTATTCCGGCTTTCTTATTCATTGTCCACTGCTTAGCATTATGTGTTCACAACTATATCTCAATTGTTGAGCCTCAATAAATCACAATATTGCCGTGACTTTGCACTGGTTCTTGGACGAGTAAAACGGGTTTTTATGCGCTCATTGGCTTGTTATCAGACCGGTTTAGCCTTTAGGCCCCCTCAAAAGCATGAATGCAGGTTGCCACTTATCGCCAACTGATAAAAATTAAGTCCCCCAAATATGTATATTTTTAGCCATATGTAAACATCCAAATAACACACACAATTCAAGCGATTTAATTATTTTTTGGCGCTGACCTTGATCGTGAATTCGTGCGATTGTTTATTTAAACTTTTCCAAACAGCTTTGCTAATAAAAAAAAAAAGCAGCTTAAACTCAATCAAGCGTTTTATAGCATTGCAACAGCTCGTTTGTTTGGTCTCCGCACATTTTCGCGTCTCGTCTTTCGTTCGAAATAATCGTATCTAATATTTGTTTAATTAACGTTGAATTCTCGCGGGAGAAGCTTGAGTTCGCCTCTACATTTCAGCCATAACTGAGGAAAGGAAAAATTTTCGAAACAGGCGGCACAGCAATTAGGGGAGAATAATAGTCAGCTGTTTTAGGAGACCGCCGCCTGCTCATTCATTCCCCTTATAAACTTTTCTCTCTCTGTGTGTGCCTGTCTCTCTGTTGTTTACTTTGCCGGTTGATTTGCAAATAGTGAAATGCGAATTGTAGGAACTGTTAATTAACATCGGAATATTGGCATATAGACAAATAATGGAAGGCAAACACACAGACAAAACGGCGTAAGTCAGCAAGCGGCCAAATGTCTGATGAAGAATGGAAAAACGATGAGCAGTGCACAGGGAGAAATAATTATTTTCTGGATTTTGGTTAGTGTCACAGAAATTAAGACTAAGACTAATTTATTCCAGAGGAAGGCAGGGTTTAAGAATAAAAAAAGAATAAAGAAAAGTTAAAGATAAATTTTAAATATTTATAAGCGAAATGTTCAACTATTTAAAATAATTAAATATAATAATTTAATTAAATATTATAATAACTATATATTTGTACCAATATTAAGAAATATCTAGCAGATTTTCGGACGTGTAGAAAAGCTTCAAGAGAGCCGAGTGCGCAGTGCTAAATTTAGTGGAGTGACATAATAAACCGTTTGTTCCGTTTAAGTTGTGTTTGGTCTCTCCCTCTCACATGATTTATGACCGAATTCTGAATGGATTCAAGAAACTGAAATAATAACAATTAAAGCTTGCCTTCTGCAGTTCAAATTCCTTACAAATTTCACCGTTTTTTAATGGCTTTTGCTCTATTTCCCTGGTGAAACTCATTCAAAAAATGGTGCCAAAAATCGTGCGTTTTCTTTCGGTTTTTTTTCGAAGGGGTCACGCGGTGAAAATGCCTGCGATGCGTCGAATTTTTAGTTGGCAAAGATTCAAAATTTTGGTTTCCCACACGTACGTAAGTATTATTGTCTCGGGCTGGCTAAATAAAGGCCCGATCAACAAGTAAGGCGACGTCACTAAAAGGTATTCAATAATCCTACAAAGCTCTTTTGGAGAAGAAGCCTTCTTTGATGAACAAAATACATTTCACATTTCCGTGGCTTTGGATAATTTGCATTTTATATTTGTATGCTGCGCTGCAGGCTTTAAGCTTGGGAGTTCTGATGGGAAAACCAGTTTTTGGGGGAGAGAAATCGCCAAGATCAAGACGCCTTAAGTTGAAAAGGTCAAGCATTAGCTCAATATTAATTGCCCTTCGACTCGTATTGATTGCTATTTGAGCAATAAAGCACTTCCAACTGATAATAAAAGTGCTGCGAATTCCCAATTCCCCACCACACATGTCACATTTCTCGCCCTCAGACGCTTACTTACCCTCTCGGGCGCTTTTGTATTGCAGCTGTCTCGCGGGCGGCTTTATCACTTCACCAGCTCTGTTTGCTTACATCTAATTAGTCTGCTTATCTAATTAACCATTCACTTAAGCCTGAGAATCGGAAGCACGATTTCAGCGGGGCCTTAACAAAATTGCAATTTACGTCAGAAAGCAACAAAAAACAATAATGCCGCATAAAAAACGTGCGAAGCTGTGTGACCGGCGCTGAAACCTACCAAAAATACCATAGTCCGTTTCGGGAATTCTAAGCAGTGTTGAAAAAAGCTCCAGAAAAACCGTTTTTATTTAAAAAATATACAAAATATTCCGTTAGTTTTTAGTTTGTATTTTTATTTGAATTTAAAATATATCCCAAGTATGGAAAATAAAAACTACAAAATATATTGTAAAGTAGTGGAATTTTAATAGACAAATAGTTATTTTCCATAATATAGAATCATGATAATTTAGTTACAATGTTTTTGGGCAATTGAAGGCCTCGGCAAAGGACTGCAGGATATCTGAGCGATTTCCTTCCTTATAAGAATCCATAAAATATGTGAATTCCGTATTTTGAACAAATTGCACGAAAAATAGCTGATCCAACGACTTATTGGTTAAGCCCTCCAGCTGTGTCTGATTAAAGGTCGAACCAGCGGAAAAATAGGCTTCGTATACGATATTTAACAGCACCAGGCTAATCTCTCTCCAGTTGGACATCTCGCATTCGTTCGGACTTATGCAGGGAGATCTGTCACGATACAGGTTTCGGTCGTCCAGTAATCCCAACAATTCATTGTATTTCTCACAGCCAGAATGTGGTAGCTTGGGATATGGAAATAGAGCCGTTAGCACCTCTTCAGCCAGAAGATACCCCAGCAGACTCATCTGGAAAATAAATTTTAATTTCAAAACAAGAATACAAGGAAAAAATAATGTATACCTTGAAAATGTCATGACCACGGATGGTGAAAAATGGTTCTTGCAGAATGGGATGGGGAACAATGATGGCGGTAGCATTGCCGCTGAGTATGGGATGTATGGTGAAGTCCTCTGGAGCCTCTCGCCCGGCTATATCTGTATAAGAATCTACGAATTGTAGATTGTGCTCCTTCTCTAGCCAAAGTCGAGACTCCTGCTCGAAAGCCTTCAAGCAAAGAGTAGCGAAGTCATCGTCGTTTTGAAAATCGCCATACAATCTTGTTAAATATAGACGTCTTCCTCCATCTTTTAAGGGGATACTTCCCACATTAACTGTGATGGAATTCAGGATTTCCTGAAGTGATAATATGTGAGGGATTGATAGATTTAAGCGATTAGTTTTAAGTCTTTGATCAAACTGTGTTTGTATCGCCTTAAACACCCGCTGCACTTCCGCCTCATACTCGTTGACCTTTGCTGGGCCCAAGACGTGCTGCTCATAAAGCAGATAGCTGGCAGACCTCATCGCCCTTCTAACAACCTTGACACAGACGAAGTCGTAATCCCTAGGGTTGTTTATCTCCAGAGACAGCTCCTCCATGAATCTGACAAACAGCCCCGTCAGATAGGTGGCCACAGCCTCTGGACTGTGTGAAGTCATTACTCGATTGAGAGCCACCAGTAAATCCAGATTGTCGACCAGCACCTCGTAATCTGTTGTCAATGGACGACCCAAGACAATCTCTAAGAACTTTTCCATTGGAATACCATGTTTCGTTTTCAGCTCGTTAAGAGTCATTCGTCTTCTGTCATCTCGTTCCATAGTGCTCAGACCTAGAAGGCTATCCTGCAGGAGGGTCATGTTCTTGTACAAGGACTTGGCTTGAGTTTGATTGAGTCCCAGCCGATGAGTTAACCAGTCCACATTGCCGTAAATCGCATAGTTTCTAGGATCAATGAAGGCATATGAACCGAACCTTAGCATATATTTACCGCTCTGGTGATCGAATTCTGGAATCATTGGGAGGATTACGACCAGGCTATAACGACGCAGTTGGCCAAGGGTCACGAGCCAATGGTATCCCTCTGCTGGGGGACTGACCTTCTGCCAAACCGCGTCCCAATAGTCGATCACCTCTTCCCTCTCCTTGGCCACCTGACAGGCATTGTACAGTCGAAGAACCTTCTCCTCCAGACTGCCTGGCTCAAAAGTTCGGAACCTTAATTGCTCAAACAGCGCCAGGAACTTGGGGTTCATCATTTCCAGGGCTTCGTTCCGGGACGTCAGTTTTTTCTTCTCACCTTTGGCGTAATTCACGAAATTTTTGCAGGGATCCTCTTTTTCAACCATGGGTCTTTGGATTTGGTTCAGGATTATCTTGTTGGCGGAAAACATACCGGCATTCTGTCCCCCAATAAGGGTTAATATGCCAAGAAGGAGCACGTAGTACAGCCACGAGAATACCATCTTCGTCGAACGACTGATTAAATTGAATCATTTGCCCGCGGTATTTATAAATGAAAAGCTGATAAAGATAAAGGTTACATACATGTATATTGCCATGTACTAACACATCACGAAGTCTGGCGAGTCCGTTGATTCTTTTTCTAGTCCTTTATTTTGAATGTAAATATAAAATGCAATTGAGCAGCTAAAAGCTGGTAGGTCATAATAAACACTAAAGCTACGGGCACATCCATCCCCTGTTGTCTAAGTACAATGAACACTTCTGAGTTTTTTTCTGTTTAAGGCGCGCGCGTTTTTGGAACAAATGAACAACTTAATGCATATGGCATATGGGCGTGTTTGGAGGCTGTGAATGGGCTGTCTGTCCACCGGAGTCCGGACAGCTAGGAAATGTCTCTTAACGTATTCGGCTTGGTGCCATCCATGTCGAAGCAGCGACAGTTGCATGACGACACCGGGCACTCTGAATTTTGTCTATGGATAACAAGAAAATAAATCAAATTAAATTTATTCAGTAACAGAGAGTATCCTTCAACTCACTTGAACCACTGCATTATATGTTCGGTGTGGCCACCGTGACGGCAGGTCTGGCACCAGGAAAACCATTTCGAAAAGGGCTTCGTCTGCCAGCCGGAAGAGACATCAGTGTGCGGCGTCTCGCCATTGCTCATGTTCACCATGGTGCCCATGTGCATCAGGCAGAGAGAGCAGCGCGGCAATGGCTTCCGGCAGCTGGGGCAGGAGGAGAGGCGATTGGTGCTAGTTGTGGTGCTCCTTGGACGTGGCTCGTCTAGCAGGGCGTTCGACACAGACTTTCCGCAGAAATTGCAGGACAGGAATACGGTTCGAGAGCTGCGCGACGAAGATCGAATGCTCTCTATTTTGATGTCCAGCTCAGCGCGCTTCTCCCACAGGCCCCAGCTGTTAAGGTGATCCAGGTAGCTGGCTATCCAGTATTGAATGCGCTTATCCGCAAAGTGCTCCTGCCGGAAGTAATTGATGGCCACCAGGGCCACCGTCTGCATATCGAAGCTGATGTCCATATACGACTGCAAAATGCTGACACCGTCCAACGACTCTCCGGTGAGCAGCAAGCCGTTCAGATCGCCACTATCAATGGCCGCCTGAATCTGCTGCGACACATAGTCGGCCAACTTTGTCTCCGAGAGATACTTGCAAGCAAAGGCCATGCGATCCGCCAGCGAAACGCCCTCCTCCTTGAGCACCGCCTCAAAGTTATCCTTCTCCATGGTGAGAAACGAGAAGATGGCCCTCAAATGTGGATCCTGTATCTGCATATTGGCGCTGGAACGCTGATTCCGCCACGAGGAGCTGCACCGATCCGCATTAAAGCTGGACAGAGCGATCACCGTGATCCTGTACATGCTGGGATCCTTCATTTTGTCCGCCGCCAACGAGAGAATTGTGCACGCATGATAGATCTTCAAATGGAATACACAGATCATCGCCGCTCGGCTGTACTCCTTGTTGGCGAACAACTGGTCGGCAAAGCGCTCCAGCTCGTGCTCGAAGACCCAGCCGCAAAGGTTGAGAGCCGAATCGCGCTGCTCGCTCCGGTAGCATATCAGCTTGTTGGAGTTGTTAATGCCCTCTGGCCACTGGAGCAGCTGAGATTCGATACGGGAACTGGCCATTAAGGCCTCCGACGTGTGCCCCAAATTAATGCCCAGCGTGGCCTTAAGGCCCGTCAATCGCTCTTCGCTGTAGACGTTGTGCAAAGTGGCCCAGACGTTGCGCAGGTACGGCGTCAAGTGGAGCTCGCCGAATCGCTTGTTATCGGGCGTAATGCCATAATCCTCCAGAGCGCGCTGACGCGTCTCGTCCACCAGATCGAGTTCGAACAGCTCCGGCTCCAAATAGTCCACATTTAGGGCGGAGCCTGCACCGCCGCCCGGACTATGGAAGTCCAGACAGCTTCCGCTATTTGTGCTGCAGCTGCTAGTGGGCAGTTGCTGAGTGGGCGTGGCCGCATTCGTTGAAGAGGGTGAAGCGGCGGCAGAGGCGTACAAAGGATGCTTCATGAGCAGCGGCAACTTCCGGTGATTGCAGTGAGCCGTATGCAAAGTGGCGGGCAGGCGGAAATCCAAAATATTCAGAGCATCCGCCAGAAGTAGGGCCCTCTCAAAGTCCCGCGAATGCCAAGAGTGGCAGTTGACGTAGGCAAACTTTCCACTGTGCTGATACTTAGCCGGGAACGGACTGATCTGTCTTTTAACATGGTAAATCTCCCCGGAGTTTTCATTATCGACACTCCGAATGTCGTACAAAGTGAGGTAGGCCGAGTCCCGCTGCAAAGATGAGAGCAAGCTTGTCCTTGTCGGGCACCAGGCAATCTGCAGGTGATTCTTTGAGGACTGGATCTGACGCAACGGACTCTTGATGTTGCGCGGATCCCACAGCGAGATCACAGAGTCCACATAGCTGCAAAGATAATTGCCGTTGGGGGAGACCGATAGGCCCTGGACTGTCTTCGTTTGAATGCTCTGGCAGGTAGCGTTGCTTTCTGTGGTTGGGAGAATGGTAAGACAGATTGAGATTGAGTAAAAGAGGATTTTTAATAGAGACTCACGCCTTAGATCGAAGAGCTTGATCATCTTCTGGCTCATGCCCGCAATGACAGTGCGATGATTGCGATCCCAGCACAGCGAGTTGGCGGACTCACCGACGCCAAAGAAGTTTGACGTCTCCTTGGGCACACCGCGCTCAATGTCCCAGATAGTGATGCAGGTGTCATTTCGATGGCGATCGTGGCCAATGGCCAGTATATTCGCATCCAGTTCGTTCCAGGCCAGGCACGTGCACATGCGCTGCTGCCGCGGTGCTTAAAAAGTAATCGTTAGAGGCATAAGGATAGCTAAGAAGTTCAACGGCACTCACTGTACTCCCAGCTACTGTCGTAGGTGTCACGGAAATTGCAGATCCCAACCTTGCCGTCCGCTAGGCCAACGGCAATAATGGGTTGATCACTGTGATAGGAGGCGGCCACGCAGCGGGCATATTGGTAGCGGGACTCGTTGGCCAGGTAATTTACTGATATATACGGCAGACGACCTGAAATAATATCTCAAGTTGGTAGCCAAGCAAACCAAACATATGGAATTACAGACAAAAACTCACTTTTCTGGCTGTGATTGTGATCGTCCTTGCTGCGCACCTCGTACAAGTGGATTTCCTGGCCCCACGACACAAACTTGTCGGGGAAGTGTGGAAACCAGCTGAGTCCATGTAAATTGCCACTCATCTTAAGCACTTTCCATCGGCTTGGGAATAACTATTTTTCTAATTGCGTCGCGTTATCAGTGCAAAAACAAAAACGTGAGATAAACAGTGGAAGAGGAAGCAGCAACAGCAACAGAACACACATACGCACACCAACACAGCCGGTCGAACAGCTGTTCAGTTTGGGTGTTAGCCAACACTGCTTCAGGGCACCTGCGTAAGCAACTTTTTTGTTTTTCTCCAAGCAAACGTGTTTAACTTTTATTTAACTCTTCTGTAATGCTGCCCAAAACACCCAAGCCCGCCATTTGGAAATTCATCAAGGGAAGTGCCAAGACATTGTTTGTGCTGGAGGCAGTTTGCTTTGCAGCCAGCTACGGTGTTTATTACCGCATGAACACAAATCGAGGTGAGGGAGTTGCGGCGCTTTACATAAGTATCAGAATAATAATTAAGGATTCCCCTGCAGAGTTCCGCCAGCACATCCACGAGAACTATCCCTTCGTGCTTGACTATTACTATAAGATCGGCGAACTAGTAGGAGATAGTAAGGTGCGACAGACGGACGCCACTTACTGGAGCGCCCAGAAGAAGAGCGACTAGGATTAATTCAATATGATGAGCAATCCCTACTTTAAGTCCGTGCTGTGGCTGTTGGGTTTCGGTGGCATGGGCTACGGCCTAATGCTGCTGACCGAACCAAATGCCGAAAAAATTGAGCGCATTAAGGCCTCCGGTTCGAGTGTCAAACAAAGTGCAGACGACCAGCGGAAAGCCTTGTTCATGAAGCGACTGCAGGAGGCGGCCACCACCAGTACACCGGTGTACAGACCACAGCCACAGGTTGACAAAAAAGATAGTTAGGCACATTCATTTACAATTTACAAGTTTGTTACATGGTAAAATAAAAATGTTAAGCATTTAATACGTTTATGAAGTTTTAGTGGGGTGAATTGTTTGTCATACGAATCTATTAAAACGGTTTAAAAACGAAGTATGAAAAATAAATTGTATATTTATGTGAGAAATCTATTTTTTAAAATCAATATTGTCGAAAAAAAAAATTATACAATTTTATACAAATATAGGTTTTTAACTTTTTAGAGTCTTAAAATATTTTTAATTTATATCGCCTTTTTCGATGTTTTGATTAACCCTATTGTTTAGTGCTGTGTAACGCCTGCATACTGTTCTAGCAGATCTCGGCTTAAGCGCATTTGCATTTAAATGCTAAATTAATTGGTACAGTGATTACGAGTAAGGTTTTTATTGCACCCACAATGTCCGCGGAGGATGTGCCATTCAGCGGCATGGCCAATATGCCATCGGCCGTGCAATTTGGCGCCAACAAGGACTTCCATACGCGCACGCAGCAAAAGAATCTGGATAGCGCTTTTCTGGGCAACGAGCGACGTCCGTGGATAAAAAAGAAGACCCACATTAACCCGCAACATGAACGCCAGATCCTCAATACCCTGCTGTACAACACCATGCAGACGGATCACGCCAGCAACTGTGTCGACAAACTGATTTCTGAGGAAGTTAGCACCCGGGATCTGGGATCGCTCACCGACGAGGACTTGCAGCTGTTCGGTTTTGAATCAAACCAACAACGCAAAGATCTCTTAGACTTGTTTGCCCAGATGCCGAATCAGAATCCCAGCTACGAGTACATATGCAATGCCCCGGAGGCGAACGCCTATAACAACCAGATACTGGGAAATGCCGGAAATCACTTCATGTCCCTGCGTGCCTCTCTGGCCGCAACCAACTACAAGTTGCAGGTGTTGCCGCCGGAGGACGTTGTCGTGGGCGATAAGCGCTATGCCAGTCGCTTTGCTTTGGAAACACTTAAAAGCGTGAAGCAAATCACGGATGAGATAGCCAATGACCTAAGGAAAATCGAGGCCAATGTTCAGACTCGTATTAACAAAAAGGATAACAAGGCCAATGAGAACACAAAGAAGGTGACTATTGAACACTCTGTTAAGTTCTAATAAGTAATTACCCTTTCATGTTATTATAGAAAAAGTTCAGCCTGGCCACAATTGTGTACTTTACCACATTGGCGGTGGGATTCTCCTGCGCATGGTTCTGGTGGTGGAGCAAGTTCCAAGCCGCTCCTCGTTTGGAAAGGATCTCAGTTCAGACTTAAAAGTATATAAAATAGGAAAGCATTTAATAGTTGCATTCCCATTTTCTCATAGACTATAAACCCAAAGTTGTACGAATTTTTCGATTAAGCTTTCCATATGAATCTCAAGTTGTAATGTAGACATACTGCCCAACATGAATAGTCACAAAAAAGTATTGAAATATAAAATTTGCTTTTGTTTTTATTGCTACAAATTCAGTTCTTCGGAGAGGACAAGGAACCCCAAGTGAACATAGGTATCTACGTGCTCTGGAAACTCCCAGAAAGTCGTGTAGGCAATCAGTTGGCTCCTTTCAATCGCGTGTGCAATGTTTTCTACAGAATTTCATTAAATACATATGTATAGAAGAGGTTTAGTGTATCCTTACCCGACACATTCCTTTTAATGACAGCCTCCTGTTCGTATCTTTCCGCTAATTCTTTGGTAAATGCAACAAAGTGTGGCAGCTTCCAGGATCTATAGAATATGGTATCCGCAGCAGTACCAGGCAATTTTGAAATAGCCCTTAGTTGTCGTAGAATCTCCTTTGTGTTGTTAGCTATATCGCCAAAAATGGAGGCTATGATGGCCAACTTGTTGCAGGGCAGGATCAGGTCATCCGGATAGGTTGTACTCCGCTCGTCTTCGCTTTTATCCAAGCACTTGGTCTTCTTGGCTTCAATGGCATAGCAAATGGCCGTGCCGCGCTGCTGGGCCAGCTGCCATTTGACGTAGTTATCCTGCAGCTGCTTGGTTAAGCTGTCGAGTCGTGTTTTACAGGTCGCCAAGTTCGAATCGTGGCTTGTTGTCGGCGATTGCTGGCGGGGGCTGTCGAGATCTGTAAATGTGTGATTACATTCGGACCCCAAAAATATTTAAGGGTAACTTACAGCGCACTGGCGTCAAAGCTACATTTAAATTCGTTTCACTTGGTTTCTGCGGTGTTTTATTCGCTTTGGTCATTTTGTAAACATTGTGAAACCAGTGCTGCACAATTCAACAAGGACAGCACACACTGATATCATCGATAAGTCACAAATATAAAAATAGTTATCAAATTAAGCGATTAATCGAAGTTTTCCACCAATATCATGTTAAGCTAATAAAAAAAAGCTTTCCAACACTTTGAAAGCAAAAGTGCCGGTAATTGTCTAGACAAAAATTGTTCGATCTGTCTGGATTCATTTTCATTTGAAATTTCATTCGGAACGCATTTAAAACTAAATTATAAAAATCAAAAATATGTCGACCTGGACGCCACTTGAATCTAACCCGGAGGTAAGCAAAATAAATTAATGCCTATCTGTCAATTTTCTTTAGTTGTTGTTGTGAAAATGTTCCACTCCTTGCAATTTGTAATTAAAGAATAAAGACGCCATTTTTTGCCCATTCCTAGGTACTGACCAAGTACATACATAAGCTGGGCGTGTCGCCAGCCTGGTCGGTAACTGACGTCATCGGACTGGACGAGGATACACTGGAATGGATTCCTCGTCCCGTAAAGGCCTTCATTTTGCTGTTTCCCTGCAGCGAAACTGTAAGTTATCCCTAGTATAAATTATTCCGTTGATTCTTTGCTAAGTACGTTGCATTATTGTGCAGTATGAGAAGCATCGCGCCGAGGAGCATGAGCGCATAAAGGAGGTGAAGGAGGAGCATCCCGACAACCTCTTCTATATGCGCCAGTTCACCCACAACGCCTGTGGCACCGTGGCCCTTATCCATAGCGTGGCCAATAACAAAGAGTAGGATTTTAATTTTTTTTTTGAATGAGTAGCAACAAATGTAATTGTTCCTCCCTTCCAGAGTCGATATCGAAAGTGGCGTTCTGAAGAGCTTCCTGGAGAAGACAGCCTCACTTTCCCCTGAGGAGCGTGGTCAGGCTTTAGAGACCGATAAGGACTTCACCGCCGATCATCAGGCCTTGGCTCAGGAGGGCCAGACCAATGCCTCTGAGCACGAGACGGTGATCCATCACTTTATCTCGCTGGTGAATATTGCAGGCACCCTATACGAGCTGGACGGACGCAAGTCCTTCCCAATTAAGCATGGCGCCACCTCGGAAGAGAGCTTTGTAAAGGATGCCGCCAAGGTCTGCAAAGAATTTATGGCTCGCGATCCCAACGAAGTGCGCTTCACTGTCTTGGCCTTGACTGCTGCGCAGGATTAGGCTGGATTTGAAATCTCACAGCTGTCCCACCACGATCTTTGGTCTACCAGAAGACATACATTTAAACCTATAAACATACTTACATATATATGATATTTATAAGTACATAAAGGCGAATGAAGCCCCGCCTTCCGGCTGCCAGAAAGCCAGCAGTTTACGCATATTTATTTCGCCCTCGAGCCAAAGCCACAAATGTATTGGGAACATATTTAGTTTGTTATTAAAGAGTGCACTCGAGCTTGATGCTAAGCCTATACAGCTTTTTTTCTTTGAAATTTGTTGGGGTAATCTAAAAATTGATAATTTGACTTGATTCTCAATTCAAATTAGGCTCCCCTTTTGGCCACCCCTGTGTTGCAAAACAGCTGATAACGCTGTGGCATCCAGTGCGCATGCCCCTGGCAATTGGACATGCTCCACGTAGACGCTTGACAGCTGTCTCCACCCCAAGCAGAGCTCCTCTTGACAAAAGTAAACCAGGTTTTTCTCTTTTCTTTAGCCAGCTGACAAAACACAACTCCCAAGGAATACCAAACGCTGCACAGGGATTTCAACGAAGCTTTATATCCAGCCTAGAACCCTCCGAGAGTGCCGACCATCGAGTTGATGCTGAGTGGCAGGGGCAAGCGTGCAGGCAAGAGTGTGTGGAGGAGTGTTGGCCAGGATGCGGCTGCTCAAGGAACTGATGCGTGTGGTCACCCAACATCGTGCCTTCTATTGCTATGTGCTGCTCAGCGTTTGGATATTCCTGCTGATAGCGGGTAAGTCGTTAAATTCCCAAATATTTAATATCAAATATAAACTTTTATGCTTCCTTTTGCAGGAATGTATCGTTATATGGGCAATGTTGAGAGCATACCAGGCGGTGGGTCAGTTTTTGGTCCCAGCTCCTCTGGCACCGTCAGCAGTTCCTTGGGTGGCGGCGAAGGCGCCCCAGCGAAAGCCTCCTCCACCGCCCAGAGATTCGCCAAGTACAGAGAGCGCTGTGCACCGCTCTCACAGCTCCAGCGTTTCGATGATGGCGGCCTCTTGGAGGGTTGGAAGCTTCAGGGCGTGCTCCTGGTTATCAGGCACGGAGATCGCGGACCCATATCCCATGTCCGCAGTGCTGGCATCAATTGTGGAGTGACTGGTGGCACAGATAACCTGGTTAACAGGTAACTAACACCACCTCAAGGGAGTAAGCCTTAATTGTTTGCATTCTCCTTCTCAGATATCGCAGCTTTCTGTTCAATTCGAGCAGCTCTGCCTCCGGTTCAAATCACATGTACTGGAATAAGGTGGGGCCATTCCATGGGTTTCCCCTGCTTCCGGCCACGGAGCGCGGTTGTCCGCTGGGGCAACTTACCTACAAGTGAGTGGTATAAGCCAGAGGGGGAAAACCCTATAATAAATCCTATATTTTTTTTCTCCTGCTGCTAGGGGCATCTCGCAGCTGCTCCACGTTGGAGAGATTATGCATCAGGTGTATGCCCATGCCTTGGGCCTTCTGCTCAAGCCAAATCCTAATCGTGCTTCGATGGAAACCACACCGCACACGCTTCTGAACTCGGACGAAGTGGTGGTCTTTACCACACGCTATCGGCGCACCTTCCAATCCGCCCTGGCCATGTTGTTCTCTCTGCTACCGACGGACAAGTGGTTGGCCCTGAATGTCCGTGAATCGCACAGTATGGCGTTCTGTTTTAGCGAGTGCAGTTGTCCCCAGTCGGCGTTGCTCCGCAAACGATTGGAAGCCATGGGGGACAAGCAGCTGCTGAAGCGTAACGATGTGCTGGGCGTGATGCAGTGGATCGGCGGCACCATATTACAGCACACGCCCAATGGGATCAGTAATCCCTTTGAGGTGGTGGATGCCCTGTTAACGATCCTATGCCATGATGCTGCCCTGCCGTGTCGAAGGAAAAAGCAGCCTGTCACTCCAAAGCCCGTCAAAAAGAACTCCAATCAGGAGCTGGTGGATGTAATCAATATAGATCAGGATGAGACGGCCGCCAATCTGTTGCAGGTAATCGTGGATACCTTAAGGTGCATTCTTCCTATAAAATCTGTATTTATTTTGAATATTTCAGGAGACACATGGCCAGATGGAGCCCGATTCCCCAGAGGTGGAGAACGGAAACCCCCTGTTGCAGGCAGACGAGTCCCCCCAAGAGGGCTGCGTGGAACCCGCCCATGTGGACACCCTAATGTCCTTTGCAGATGAGCTATCCCAACGCTCGGCCGGCCATTCGTATTACAAACTATCCGGGCTGCTGCGATCCTACGGCATGATTCGGCACATTGTCAGCTATATGCTAAAGATGATCTCCGGGGATAGGACGAAGTTTGTGCTATATTCCGGACACGATTGCACCATGCAGTACCTGACAGCAGCCTTGGGCATCATCAGTCCCAGTCAGGGTCAGACCATAGCGTATGCCTCCAGATTGGCATTCGAAGTATATCGGAGCGAGGCGCACACGGATTACTATTTCCGTGTGGTGTACAACGGCAGAGATGTGACCCAGCAGATCGATTTCTGCGAGGGCGGCAAGAGCCTGAGGGTCACCAGGGACTCCAGGGGGAACAAGGCCGATCTGTGTCCCATTGAGAACATCATACGCTTCCTGCACGAGGATTACTTTAGTCCGCTGAATGCCACCAATTTTAAAGAAGCCTGCGGAGCTGTTAATCCCCCGAAAGCTGGCGAGTTTTAGGGCAGCAACAAGAACACCCCCTTTAAAAACTGTGATAAGTAGTTAAGATGCTACCAGCGAAGAAAATGGAGAAGTAGAATCCAAGTTATCCTTCACACGACCGCTTTTTAGCGATGTTATCTCTGTTACTTAAGTCACAATTTAGTTAACTTTAGTTATTCAACTTGTTGATCCACAAATCGCAATCGATACATATCAATGGAGCACTTGTTAGATTTTTAGGAACCAAACCAACTCTTAGAACGTAAGAGTAAACAAATCGTAAACATATCAACCAACTTTTAAACGAATTAAGCGGAAGAAATCCCTCTGCGAATTGTAGAATTAAACATATCCGATTTTAAGGACAATTGCATATTTTTACGCATTCCAAATAATGCATTCCTGCGTGAAAATCAGAACAAACCTATATTTTAATCTATATTTAAGATGATTAATGTGCATAGGACATGCAGGACAATTTTCTGCTAGCGACTAAACCTAGTTCATCTTACAGCATATATTCCCTTTGGTAAAATGTGTTTAGTTTATAAGAAAAAGTCTTAAACGAAATGTAAACATATCAAGAAATTACACACTCGATTTACGAACTAAAAATTCAATTCCCTTAGCCTCAAATCTTGAGGTATTATACAATTTATTGGTGTATTATAATAAGGGTTCGACTAGAAATTACCTATACAAATGTAATAAAGTTTTGAAATATAATACAAAATATGAATATTTGTTATAATTGTTATTACTTTTAATTATATTTAATTTGTAATTATTCAGAACTCAAAGCTTATAGAGGCCCATCTCAAAATGATCCAGTTCGTTTAAGCTCTACAAAACTTCTTGTCAAATCTTTATCCAAGTTGGAAAATCACAGCTGATAAGCGCTTTATCTGCCTAAAAATCACAAATTTGGGTTCAGTTAGTCTAGCCTCGATAAGCTTTAAGATCGGTTGTGTTTTGTGTTTATTGTTTTGCCGGTAAGCACGTGGTTCGTATTCTAATTATAATAGGATAAATTATTGATTATATTGATCGGGTAGTCCTGGGCAGAGGAGAGTTTGATCAAGAAGCAGAATAAGAAAGTGAAAAGGTGGCCGTAAGTTCTCTTCCTCAACTTTCTGGGCTTCTGCTTCCCAGTCCCTTCTGTTCCACCTTGTTCTCCACTTTGGACATTTCATCGTAGTCTTTAGTCATTACTTTACAGTTTTTTTTTCAACAAAAACTGGTAGGCTTTCCTTAAGGCTTGCAGCAGTTCTGCATTTTTATACCCTTTTAGTCAGAAGTTTGCCACGATGTAGATTTTAATGCCAATAAAGAACAGAACACCTCTTGATAAAAGTTAAGATCTTGAAATGGTGTTGATAAGACTCTTAGCAGTTTATATTATTGCACAAGATAAGAATTTTAGATAACTAACTAACAGAAATCGACGGGTTATATTACCAAAATTAAGGCAAATCTTAGTTCTATTATAAATTATGAAAATACGGAGGGGTTGTCTGATACAAAAAAACCTGTTCTATAGCTTGTTCTAGCGGTAGAAACCGCAGTTTTTCCGTGGATTCTACTTCGAATCTAGTCGCCAAAGAGTATATATATTTTTAAGTACATTTAAAAAAGAAACCCAAAAGTACCATTAAAAATCAAGGGTTCTTCGAAATTAAAAACATAATATATTAAAAGAAAACTCGGGGGATTCGATCCTATGCATTTTAGATTGGCAGTCCGATGCCTTAATCACTGGGCCAATCGGCAAGCATTGACGCAGCATTCCACTTAAAACCACTTCCACTTCCACCGCTGAAACTGCCATTTATTTTTATGAGATGTCCCCTGTGTATAATCATACTCTTTTCTCTCACTCTTTCCACTTGCCAAAAAGCTTAGTTCCATCTAAGCACTGATGACGTGTTTTTTACTCTTTGATTTTATAAACAATAAAATTAGCTTTCATTCACATTAGCCTAGAAGACTTCGCTGGGAATGGACAGCTATAGGTTTGGTACTGCCGACTATGTCGTGTTCCTTGGCACGACCATATTATCCATTGGCATAGGAGTTTATTACGGTTGGATAAAGTAAGTAGATTCCATTAATTCTTAACTCAGATGATGAAAAAAATATAAAATCTATAATACAGGAAAAGCAAAAGGAGTGCGGAAACATGTCCTCCATCTGCTGTTCCAGGGCAAAAAACAAAGCAGGACTTGGGATCGCAAAAGATGAACGAGTATCTGATGGGATCCCGAAATCTTAAAGTGATTCCCGTAGCTATGAGTCTTATAGCCAGGTGAGACTTAATTATAGTATTTAATTAATTAACTTGCTTGACTATTTTTGTTTTCTTTTCAATTTCCAGCTACATTTCGGGGGTTTCAATTCTTGGCACCCCTTCAGAAATCTATAATTATGGCACACAATATTGTCTTATTATCGTACCAATTCTTGTCCATGGACTGATTGTCTCATATATTTACTTGCCAGTGTTTTCCGCTCTTCAGGTTGGCTCATCATTCGAGGTGGGTTTGGAAAATCTTTAATTTTTTCTCTTTTTTATGATACTTAATATTTTAAATAGTATCTGGAAATGCGTTTTCATTCGAGTATACGAAGCATAGCCTCTATTATTTTCGTGACGAATGTGGTAAGTTTAGTTTATTTGTCTAAATAATACTTTTAGTTATTATTTAATCTTTTTTTAGGTTTTGTATTTACCTTTTCTGGTATATATACCTGCTCTGGCTCTTAATCAGGGTAAGCTTTACTTTAAAATACCAAAAACTTGTCTGATTTAAAATTTTTAAACGCAGTATCTGGCCTTAATATGCATTTAATAGAAGTTTTGATTATTGTGGTATGCGTTATATACACTATATTGGTAAGAGATTTTAATTTATTAATTATTCAAAATCTTTACTTTATAATGAAAATATATTTTGTAAATATCTTTTCATAGGGCGGCCTGAAGGCTGTGGTCCACACAGATGTCTGGCAGGTGGTGATCATGTTTATCTCCGTCTTTGTAGTGGCTATTCTAGCCACTTGCTACATCGATGACTTGGCGGAGTTCTGGCAAGGATTAGAAAAGGGAGGACGTCTTATAATTGCCAACATCAGTCCCTCAATGTACGACCGTCAAACAGTTTGGAGCGTTCTCGTCGGCGGCATATTTTATTGGACTTCTATTAACGCGATATCCCCCACGATGGTTCATCGGTACATGTCCCTGCCTTCGCTCAATAAGGCCAGAGCAGCTATCGGCATATTTAGCGTTGTGTCGGCCCTCTTTATTTTTATTCTTTGCTTCTTGGGAATGCTGCTCTTCTACAATTACCAGGACTGCGACCCACTGAGTGCGGGAATGATTCGGGTGTGTATTTACATACAAACATAGCTTAAGTTATTTAATATTATTTGTTTCATTATCTTATCTGGCCAGGATGATGATCAACTGATGCCCCTTTTCGTGATCAAGATCGCGGGTCACATCTATGGCATGCCCGGCCTCTTCATAGCCGGCATATTTGGAGCTGGCCTGAGTTCCCTTTCGGTGTACTTCAACACCACTTCGCTGGTGATCCTCGAGGATGTAGTCCGTGGGTGCTTTAAAATGCAGCCCAGCGAAAGAGCCTCCACTATTTTGGTTAAGGCCAGCATCGGTGTCCTTGGTGTCCTTTCATTTGCACTTGTCTTCCTCCTCGAGCAACTTACCGGCGTCTTGAGCATCTGGACCTCAGTGGCATCCATTGCATCTGGAGCTACCTTTGGGATTTTTACTCTGGGAATGCTGGTTCCCTGGGCAAATACCATAGGGACAGCGGTGGGGGCAATAGCCGGGTTCCTTCTTTCAGGATGGATAACTTTCGGAACCCAGATAACAGCCGCAGCGGGTCAACTCAATTCCCAGAAACTTCCCGTATCGGTGGAAGGTTGTACGGGGAATGTGACGCTTCAGGCGAGTACTTGGAAGGACGAAGATCTGGTGTTTCCTCTCTATCGGTTATCCTACCACTGGGTGACCCCCATAGGAGTGCTGACGGCCATCGTGGTTGGCTCCCTGGTTTCCCTGGTGACTAAACCCATAGATATGAAGACGGTTAATCCAGATTTAATATCACCAGTTATTCATAGGTATGAAGCTCATTTTAAACTATATATTTAATAATTAGAACCATTCCATTTTAGGTTCCTTCCAAAGGACTGCTTCAAGCGTGTTAATCTTGATGATGAGCGGCGGTCTAATAGTAGCTTATGAAATATTTGTTTTCTTCGTAATTTGTATTTGTTCTTTGTTATTATTAATAAAACTAAGTGGTACTTTTCAAAGTATTAAGGGGAAATAGAATGTACATAAATGAAACTTGTTTGCCAAATCAGTTTTCTTGCTTTTAAAAATAATTTATTTTTTTTAAGAATATATTGTGAAAGTTCGAACTCTAAGTACATAATTTTTAGAAGCATTTAATGCTAAGCAACGGTGCAGTCTCCTCGGCCTTTGAGCTCTAAGTGAGCTCCAAAGAGAGAACGACCGTCATTGCATTTGCAAAATGTGTTGCTGCCTCTGCTGCAGCGCTGCTTTGGCATGGTTGTGTGTGGCCGCTCTCGCACACCAACAACAAAAACGCATCATCAAAAGAATGATAAAGCAAACGAGAGCAAAGACCCCCACCAAAAGCCAAACAACAACAAATAAAAAAAAAGCGGGGAGTGGTGTGGAGTCATTACTGCCTGTGGAAAAGAGGGGTACAGCAGTAAATGGGGAGCCCAAGCGCGCAAGTATAGCTCACACACTCGCACACTCAGAAACACAGGAAAAGGGGGGCGAGAGAGCGCGAGTAGAGTGGGGGGCATCGCGCAATGAGCGCGTGTACCGTACTGAGCACACAGAGTAATGTAAAATCGACGCTCTCCACAAAACTGGGAGCCTGTTGGCATTCAGTACATTTTGTTACTTTTGTGCACGCAGCTCACATTTTGGAGGAACACTCGGGGAAAAGGAAAAAAAGCCCGAAGCGGAACTAGCAAAGGGGAATATTACACTTATAGCTCAGCCAGGAGAAGTTGGAGTTGTAATGGACACTCTCTCCTTCTTTGGTTTTGTGAGCAGCCCCCCATTGAAATCCTTTGAAAAAAAAATCAGCGTACATATGTGTCGTAATGGAACCCTAGGGCAATCTTCGCTCGCATGGTGCATGGTTGTGTTACATTGGGAAAAGGAGCCCAGATTTCGCAGCCGCGCGATGCACTTGCAAAAGCCCCACCGTGAGAGAGAGAAAGAGAGAGGAAAATAAGCGAGAGCAGCAAAAGTGGGCGGAGCAGGAGCGCCCGCCGATTTTTTGCAGTCGCCGAGTCTCCTCGCAAATCTCGATACAACGTTAATGTGCACCAATACCAGTGCTGCCGTCGTATCAGCAGGCAGAGTGCACAGATGAGTACGAATGCTGCTGCGTTTGCTGCACGCCGCTGAGTGCGCCTTCGTCTTCTGGGCTGTTTTCGTGTTTTGGCGTGTGGGGGCACAGTTTTGCAGCTTGCAATCCGATGCACTTGCTCTTGCACTGTCCCCCATTCCGTACCTCCTTCCCTATCTTCAATTCAGCTGGTCACTTTTTTTAACGTGAGAGAACCTACATATATCTGTCTTTTTCCCGCTCGCCGCTGCATTCACACATGTGCCATGCAGTTGCACAGTGGAATTGACTCGTTGAAAATATATAAAAATATAATTATAATAAATAAAAATAGGGAAATAATGAAATCATTGTTAATAAAAAAATTACATTCAGAAGTTGGACTGACTAAAGTGGTATTTTGTGTTCTCCAAATGAAAAATACGTGTCCAGCTTAAAGTGCATCTTAGTTCATTGCAATCCAACTGTCTTAGTTCCACTGTGACTAAACTGCATTGCTCTTTTGGTCTTCAGTCCAAAAGTCTTTGTCTCGCTTGCTCGCTTTGAAAGCAGGCAACTTTAAGAGGAGGTGCCTTCTCGCTCACTCGCTCTCTTTTTTTTTGTCCCCTCTTTCGCCCCCGTCTAGCTCAGACCGTCGGTTGGGTTGTGCATTTTTATTTCGTTACACAATTCCGAAGCCGAGAAATCGCTGGCTGCATTGGTGCTGCGCCTCTGTTACAAAATATTGACGAAGAAAAATCATACAACGTTTTTTTTCAAACCGTTTTTTTTCAACCATTTTTCATCGGTGCAACGCCAACAAAATGTGATTTTAGCAAGAGTTTTGAAGGCCGCGGGGTGCTTCTATTTCAAGGGGCAGCCGGGACTTCTATGCGGTTGCTTGTCAGCCCGATGGGGTTTTCCATTTTGGGGAAAAACTGTGCACAGGATTTTTCCTAGGCGCCAAATAGATGCAACCAGTTGGAGTTGCACAGGTGTGTTGCAAGTGCAGCAGTGCTGCTCGGTGTCGGTGGTTCGGGCTGCCGCTAGGAGAGATCGTCTAACAGAAAAGCAAAAGCCGAAAGCCGAAAGAGTTTTCCCAGCAACTGCATTCGGAACTAGGCTCGCCGCCGACTAGGCTTCGTTTCTGTTTCGGTGCCACCATAGCTCTTCGTCGGCTGGCGGAGCACAGATGGCCGAGCATCGGCAGATGCACTTTTCGCTGCACTCTTCGCTGCACTCGATGCACTTTTCAAATGTGCGAGTACGAGTGCACCGAGAGGGGGGACACACATTACAGTTTTCCAAGCTATCAAGGCAGAAGGGGCGGCTATAGGAGCCCTAGCAATACACCTGCCCCTCCCCCCAACCACCACCACATTCTAGCCCAGCTCTTGCCTTTTGCTCTCAGAGAGGGAGAGTGCAGTCATGGAATAGGTGTGTGTGAGCGAGATAAGTGCACCGACGTGCACATAGAAGAAATTGCGATGACGTTGGCGTAATTGCAGCACAAAGCCAAAGAATAAAGGAGGAAGGGGAATATGGAAGGCAGAAAAATACAGAGTGAAGAATCAAGGAATATAGATTTGCCTTTAAAAATTAAATATATTTGTATTGCAAGTGCCGATAAAGCATAAAACTTCTGAAGGGAACAAAATAAAACAATAATTAGTAGCCCCACTAGGGCCTATTAAAAAAATTATATTTTTGTAGTATATTAGTATCACCTACTTACTGGGTTATAAATTATAAATTATACATTAATTTTCATATGTTTTATAACCTTTAGCTTAGGTATCATCAAAACCCAATTAATGTTAAAGCAAAGTCATACGGCTATCAAAAAGATTCTATATTCCATTCTCTGTGCTTCTTATTGTTTTTTTTTTAGGAGCAACGGAAGGGGGATAGAACGTACGAAGAGCGGGAACGATATTACGGTGCAATGCACTGGCCGCGGGTACAATGGCCCCACTCTCGCACACAAACAACCAAACAAGCTGTACGACTTTCCCCCCCTACTGCCTACTGCCGTCTCGCTCTTGGTCTTGTTGCGCCGTTCGACGTTCGCCGTTACGTGTTACGTATGCGACTTTAGGATTCTGATCGCCTGTTCCATTAACATGGCATGACGCAAACTCCACCGAGAACGTACATTTCGGACCCACAAAGAGCCTCCAACATCTTCGAGTGGATCCCAAAAGGCAGGAGAGATGAACACATGGCAGGGGCTCCTCCGCTTTCCGGGGGCAACTCCTTAACAGCAACGCGCATAGAAAATCATTAGAAGTTACCCAAGAGCTACCAAGTTGTCATAGAAATAGCAAAAGAGTGGACGCAACTCTGAGGCCGAGCTGGGAGCCCAAGCCCTCCCCACAATGGGCCTTCGAGTGGAGGAGCATGGGATTGGGTTTCAGGTTCTGGCTTCGATTCGAGATTGGTTTCTTCTGAGCGCGGCGGATTGGGTTGGGTTCCGTTCCGTTGCTCCTCTACACGCTAACATCAATTGAGGGGGCCGTGGTTGTTGGGGGCTGTAAAATTAACATAACGAAAAAGGGAACACTTGTCGTCGTCGTCCCCTCCCCCCCACATTTACCATTTTTCCCCATTATAATTTCACATTTTTATAGCGTAATTTCTTGGAGCCTGTTCGATTATATTTTAAGCACACAAACGTCGCTTTGGCCACAGAAATGGCCTCAAGGTCCCCGGGCAGGGGACTTTTTCGCTTCTAGCCACTTCTTCGGTTCGGCGGGGCACGCCTTCTAAAATTATAATTTATTATTATTATATTTCGTTTGCTTAATTGCACCAGGAAAACAGAAGTAATCGCGCACCACAGAATAGCGGAGCAAAAGCCGCCGAATCTACACCGACGTGCATTCAAGCCACAGCCACGGAAACAGGCCACCATCCTCGTTCAGACCATGGCCAGAAAGCCACTTTCCATTACCACTTCGATCGCGCGCACAAGAAGAAATAATCTATTGTATTGTAAATTGTAAAGAAAATTATTCGCTCTTATAAAAAAAGGCTGTAATAGGTAGCTAAAAATATTTTATTGCACACTTCTGGCATCTTTCCAAGTGATTTAAAAATAGACAATTCACTTTGTGAGATTTTGTTTAGCTCTGCAAATTAAAATTCATTTCTCCCAGTGTGTTTCCGCCTGCTACCCCGCGGTACCATTGGATGTTCTCTGTTTTCTGATTTCTGCGCTTCGCTGTGCTGTCTCTTGTTGGGCAAAAAATCGAAAAAGATGGCTACTAGCAGGGCGGGCTAACAGAAACCATAGCAGAGCGGAGCAGAGGCGTACATGGGGAGCATTTCTCAACCTCCTCCCAAGCTGGGGAAGATGGGGAAGATGATGCGGCGGAGCACACACAAACTCTCACTCGCAAAAATAGGGATTAGATAGAGACAGCGGTATGCACGCTGTTGAGGGGCTCCGCCACCACACCGCCATATAGCCCCCACTCGACCGAGACCTTCTCAAGGTCCAATCGTTCCCCAATCGGCGGGGGCCTCCACGGGTTTTAGTCGCAGCGCACACACGCCGACATGGGGAAGTCTTGACTATCGTAGCAGGCGACCAGAAGTCCGCGGACAGGTGCAGACACACAGTGGGGAGGGTGGAAAAATCCGATTATCGCGCATTCCGATTGTTCACTCGCGGTTTGTTTGGGTTTGTTTCGTCGCGTATCAGTCAAATGAGCGCCGCTGCCTCTGCCTTCTGCCTTTGACGCTCTGCCTCGCTTGTTCCGCTATTCCGCTTGCTCGGTTACGTCACGCCAACACCCAGTCCGGTGGTGATTTTGTAAGGGGAACACAGGGGAACCAAGACGGGTGTCTAATATGATCTAAGATTTATTATTTAAAATCAAATAAATCAAACATTGAACTTTCTATCTATAAGCATTTAAATATATCTATTGTATGTTTATAAATTTTTAAACTTTTCATTCCTAATGTACAATGTACATATACATATAATATATTGTTAATATTTTAAAATACTTTAAAAAATTAAGAAAACACACAATTCTTCATATTAGAACATGGTCTAGAATTAATTCAAGCCGAAAAACAACCTTCATTCTTTATTTAAAATAATAAATCACTAGAAATCACTATGTTTTTACAACGTATTTACAATATTTTACAATACTTTGCTATAAAATGTAAAATTGTTAAAAAAAAAAACAAATGTTAAAAAAGTCTCAACATTTTTATTGCATATTTGAGGACATATTTATAAGTAATTTAAAATCCCAAATTTACAGTAAATAATTTTAAGAAATATTTCCTTTTTCATAGTTCTTCGTGTTTAAAAACTTCAGAAAAACTTGCTTCTAGAATTAAGACTTAAAAAGGACAACAGGTGCCATAAAAATACCTAACATTTTTATGGCATACTTTTAGATACTCATTTGAATTTTTTTTATTGAATTTAAAACCCCTAACGATTTTTGCTCCATTTCCGACCTTAGTCAATCTCCTAAAAAATTTAATTTCCCCACCCCAAACGCCACTGTTTTTGCCGTTTTTTTTTTTTAGGCTTCAATAAAAAATTGCATGCGAGCTGGCACCCCCCCAATTCATTGGCAAAGTTGACAGAATCCACCTGGCCAACAGGTGAGACAGAACGACAATGCGACTCGAAAAACCCATCTAGTACCCTTCGAATATCGAAAATCTCAGCTGCGTGCTGTGCTTTGGGGCCGATTGCCAAAAGGATACTTTCATTTTATGCCCGGCGAGAGAGTGCAAACAATTTTTAGTGAAATTTTCGAATAGGCGAACAGCAAATTCGTAGGGCTCGCTTTTTGCCAGAGGTTTGCTTTATTTATTTTTTTTTGGTTCCGATTCCCCGATTCTGCCAACGACGACGACGCCGACGACACTTGATGATGATGATACTACACACACCCGTATTTGGTTTGTTGTGTGTGTTTGTGGTGTGTTACGTTTACGGTGCGAGAACGGAACAAAAAGTTCGAAATAATGACGGGAGCAGCGCCAGCAACAACACCAACAGCCACTTAGAATGATAAAACAAACACTGGAGCAAAGTAACAACAACAAAACCTCCACAATCACACACACCCCTGCGAAAAGTGGGTGGTGTTGGGGGATAAGTATGGAGGAGGGTCAGGGCTGGTTGGCTCGCTCGCACTCGCACGGCAATGACTTTGAAACACATTTGACAGGCGGTGGTGGCGGTGGCAACGGCAGGGGAAGAGCCATACTTGATCACGACACGAACAGCAAACAAGCAGATGAGATAACCAACATCCACCAGCCAGCAACAACAACCATAATCGTGAAAATTATTTTTGTCCAGAGAACGCTTGGGATGTGTGCTCATCAGTGTTGTAAATTCTCAATTTTGGCAAAAGGGATACCCTGTATCGACAGCTCTGATAAGAAATATGTGGCATATGTACATATGTCGACTTTTTTCCGATCAAATTATGCCTGCTTAAAATATTTAAATCCAATTAAATAATGGGAATAATAAATATGAAACATTTACTTTTCAATATTTTTTCAGAGTTGCCATCTCAGCTTTTGTAAAAAATTGATTTTTACTCTGTAAATCAATAATAAATAATCTTAAGCTTTTTTTGCTTTTTAAAACGGCATCTCTGTTTCTCGTCGATGTGCTCGCCCAGTTGAATAATTAGCATTTCTGGCTATGACCCTCCCTTTCTGACGCACAAGCAACACACGGGCAGCAACCGCATAACAACCCAATTCACCACGCCAAAGAGGGAGCAAAGGTAAATGAACTGGCCCGTGGGCGCTCTCTGTACCTCTCTCCCACCCACTCGTGCGTTCGCGGCCGTGTTTATGTGGATGTGTGAGTAAGCTTATTTCAATGCCAAGGTGATGGCCTCGCCACGCTGTCTCTCTCCCGCGCTGTGGTGAGCATCTGTTTGTCTCGCTCTTCCGGCCACTTCCTGCAGTTTTCTGCTCTACTGTTACCGTTAAAACTTAAACTTAAAACAGTTCAAACATTTTTTACAACGAAAAAACCGCAACCGGAGGAGCAGCAGCCGCGAACCTCTACGTACTCGTATTCACAATCGCCACTCGGCAAACTCACTCGAGTCGCGTTTGAATTCGCAGCATGACATGCCCCCACCGAACCACGAAATGTGGGCGCTGGCATAGGACAAGTACGAGATTACGAGTGAGTGAGTGAATCTGAATAGTGTGAATGCCTTATATTCGTAGCGGTTTTGTGAATTTTGTAACAGGCTCTCATGTGTTGGGGACCAATGAGCGAGCAGCCCCTTAGGCACGAAAGAGATGAATATATGCCGCAATGTTTGCTCAGTGCCGCGGCTCTCTGCTCAATTCTCTGGCAGCCTGTTAACTGTTTTAGTTAAAGAGCAATCCATTTTGTTTTGCCACAAGGAAAAGGAGTAGCGCCTATGTTCTGTCCCCATCGCAAGCGCACCACTATAGTCATCTCAGTTTGCACGCAACAAAAGCTAAGGCGAAAGAAATGTGGGAAAGAGTGCGAGTGCTTAAAGGCAAATGCAGATGAAGTTGTTTTGTTTCGTTTTGCATTGGAGAAAGTAGAGAAATAGATGTATTTAATCCTAATACTCTAGGTTTCTTTATTGATAAAAATTAAAGCTCCGATTTCTGCACAATAATTAATCATTATTTATGTCTCGCCTTAAGCTTTAAGCGCATTTGCACAAAAGCTGAACAACGACAGTTTTTAGCTACATATCTTTAAATTACAATTGGCAAAACGCAGCTTATTGTCAAAGCTCAACATGGAGTACTTAATTTCTGATTGGAAATCAGAATGCATTCTAATTGGGTGTTAATTTGTAGAGTTGCCCCTATTCCTATTACTTATGAGCTTCTCCATTGGAAGCTGAGAAAGTTTCGTTTCCGAAATGAAGCTCGCTTCATTTTATTCTAAGCTGGAAGACTGAGGCTCCGTTTGTTTAGGTCGAAAGGTGGCGGAGGGGGGTTACCCTACCCTTTCTCGTCTTTTTGGCTTTCTGATAAAACTTTGAATCCGCAAAGCACGAAAAAAGCATTAACAACGCTTTTTAAATGTGTGCGTGAGTGAAAAGGTGCTTTTGATTTAATAAAGTTTATAAATGCCTAATCCGTCAGATAAGAATATTGGTCAAGATCCGAAATTAAAACTCTACATGCATTGAGATAATTAATTAAGGAATCGAAGTATTTTGGTTCAAAATAGCTGAACTTTTACTATAGATCAAAAGTGATCTCTTCTAAATCCACTTCTTTTTTTAAATATTCCAGTTTTGTGTATTAAAGATGGCTTATAGTTGAAAACTGCATTATCGAACTCATAGTACAAATTCCTTACAAAAATCTCTCCAAATTGGTTAGATTGTACCCTTTTTTGTAGGTTGTATAACCTTTGGGCATATATTTTTAGACCAATTTATTTAATTTAAAAATCCACAGCCATATACAATGCTTTTTGTTAAAGTTCTTAGGCTTATTTGTGCTTGTCGTCGAACTTTTACACACACTCACTGGAAGGGAGAAACGGGACGGCGCACAGTCTTCTGGGGGCGATGCAGCTTGCAAAACAAGTTTAGAACTTGAACTTTATAAGAAGGAGAGAGTGCATCGCCGCCCACCGGAAAGGAGAAGAAGAACTATTGCTTGGAAAGGTAACCTGAGAATAATCAAAGAATGCTCCTCGCCTCGCCAACATCAACATCCATCGGCGGCTGGCTTGTGGGCTATTTCAATAATAAAAGCACTCGTCGGAGGTGAACTTGACAGATTTAACTTTTTTCAAGTTTCGTTTCGGAAATAACGAAAAGCGGGACGGCGCCTCGCAACTTTGGCAAGTTAATTTCGCATGGAAGCTACTATGGCTACAGTTTTTGAAAGTTCTTGTGCTGGGCGCTGAAAATCGTCGAAGGCTTTAGCAGGGCGATATGTATTTGTTTCTGAAACAGGTCGATGATGCTATAAGGCGTAAGCGTTTTATATATTTTTTTTTGTTTTGTTTTCAGGTTGCGAGAGCTTAAACAGCTTTTTAGTTAGCTCGGCGCATTATGAGAAAGTGTTTATTTGTGTAAAGAACTTGAAAATAATCAGAGAAAAGCAACCAACGCTCGATTAACATTTTCAAATTAAATTAATGAAATCGATTATCTTCTAATATCTTTAAGAACTTCTCCTTGTATCCCTTAGAAAAAAAAGTTGTAAGAGGTTAAAAAAATGTTACATTTAATTTCAATAACAAAATAAAGCAATTAGCAAGATCGTTTAACTTTTAACTTAGCTCTCTAATACTTCATAAATATTTTTATCTTATTTAAAAAGAAATGGTATTATAAAAAAATGTTTTTAAAATGTTAAATGAATTATATTTTTGTAATAAAATGAATTAAGAAAATCCATTTTTATGAATATATTTAAAATTATTTCACTGTGCCCAAAATAGTGAATTAGAATTGACTTCGCCCAAGAATTAATAATTGGATTCGGAGAAAATCCAATGATATACAAGACTTAATTAACAAGACATACAAACCATATGAAAATATTTTCTTTTACACGTTTCCGTTCGAATCGGACACCGTCTTTCCACGCGCTCTTTCGTTGTGTGTCTACAAAACCGTTATTCGAACGAACGAATATTTGTGTCCTGAAAATTGCACAACTCATTCGGTGTAGAATTATTGTAATCCCCACCAGGCTGACAGAAAGCCTTAGGCCGCTATTCACGGCTGGTGTCTTCGGAGTGCTTTTCGCCGCGAGCGCTTTCCGCTGCGAGTGCGACAAAGACCACGGCTGTGAGCAGCTTTTGCCGCCCCCAAATCGGAGTGTCGACATCTCGCTCGCACTCAGTGCTGCACTGTCGGTGAGACCGTACAATCGAGTAGTGCAGAAAAGACGCCAAATCACGAGCTTTTTCCGCTGCGTCCCTGTTCATAAATTCACAAAAAGCCAAAATAGCGCGGAACGTATTAATCGGAAAAAAATCGAGAGAGGAAAGAAAAATGCTCGATTTCAGTGCATTCCGGTGCCTGCAGTTAGGGGTTTGATAATTCAATAAAATTATTGAATCATATTTATGTACAAATATTTTTCTCAGTCGCCGTTAAATTGTTTTTAAAAGAGTTTCACTAGAAAAAATTTTCAATATTTGACTGTAAGGTTGGTATTTTGGTAAACATTTTTTTTTTTATTTTCAATGCCTAATATTGAAATATTTATAATATAAATTAATATGATCAAATGTGATTGCATATATCTTTGATTTAATTTATTTTTGTATACAAAGTCGATTCATTAGTAAGATGCAAAGACTTAAAGACATTTTTTACACAATCATTTTTGAAGTATGCTTATACTTAATTTTAGGCTCAGCGCTTTATGCGCCGCTTTCTTCTGGAACGCCTAGGGTCAGTTAACGTTGTGATTGGCCATATGTGTTTTAAGATGACGCTTTAAGGGAAAAGCCATCGGGCAGAGGTCACAAAGGTGGGGTCGTTCTCTTGTGTGGATCGGGATGTGCTGCTGAAGATTGCTTTTTTGTGAGAAACACTTTTGGCAATAGGAACACTTGTAGGGTCGATCTTCTGTGTGCGTCCGGATGTGGCGCTGCAGAGCTCCCGTTTGTGAAAAGGACTTCTGGCACAGGGAGCACTGGAAGGGTCGTTCTCCTGTGTGCGTCATGAAGTGCATTTTAAGATGATATTTCTGTGAAAAAGACTTCGGGCACTGGGAACATCTGTATGGTCGTTCTCCGGTGTGCGTTCGAATATGCACCTCAAGGTTTCCCTTTTTTGAAAATGACTTCTCGCAAAATGAACACTGCAGAGCTTTATGTAGTTTTTCTTCCTTTGTGGTATCAAGAATATCTTCATAGATAGGATCAGCGGTTCCCACAGCAAACTCGGAAAGCTGCAAGGTATCCTCCTCTAAACTATCATCGATTGGCTCGTTCATTACCTTAATTTGGGACTCGAGTCTTTTCGACTTGCGTCTCTGTACTTTTCTTGCCGTTTCCTTTGAATCATTTTCATTTTGCGCCTCTTCCAGACAATCTTTACAAATGGTTTCGGGCAACGGATCCTCTCTGCAAACCTCAATCCCAAGCCATTGAGCAATGATATCTGACAGTGGAACTCCTCTCCTTTTGGATTTGCCCTTAAAAATGTTGACCATGCCATCCGAGGTTTCCTGGCAAATTCGGCAGATATTCCTGAAATAATAAAAATTATTATTCACGATGTTAAAAGGATAAGGGATTTGATGTTACTCTTCCATAGTATTGAATCTTCAGGCTGAAACTTTATCCTAAATCTTGTGAAACGCAGAGCAAATCTATTGTTTATTTCTGTTCAGGTATATCGATAGTTTTTCTAAAGATGATATTTTTGTTTGTCCAAATATCGCAATTGCGATATTTTTATTTGATACTTTTCGATATTTTTCCCAATCTGCATAGGTTTTTACGTTTTTATTTAATTTAATTTATTTATTTTTGTTTCTTTCGCTACAAAATAATGTGACTGCTGATTGTTAGAAAAAACATGGATACTGAAAAATATACTGGAATATACTGGAAAACCCGTATGACGGATTGGATCGATTTGACAGTTTCTTATTTAATTTAAGTGTTTCTTGCCACTTTTCGAGTTTCTATCAATATTATTAAACTTCAACTATTTTAATTAATGTCCTGAAACACTTTTTTATAAAGAATGAACCCTTTTTCAAGAAAATGCAAGGGGTTACATCGTAAAAATTGTCAAAAATCTACCAAAAATTAGAAGTCAAGTTTTAAATACAGAAAAGTTCTCCATTAAAAACTAAGAAGAAAAACAAAACCACACTGAAATCTGTCGAGTTTAGAAAAAGTAATAATCAAAAAACCATGGAGGAGTTCGCGATTTTTAAGCCAAAAAATTTACCCATTTTTTTTATAAAAATTGTCAAAAATCTACCAAAAATTAGAAATTGAGTTTTAAATGCAGAAATGTTCTCCATTAAAAACTAAGAAGAAAAAACCAAACCACACTTCAATCCGTCGAGTTTAGACCAAGTTACGGCCAAAAAACAATGAAGAAGTTTGCGATTTTTGAGCCAACAAATTTACCCATTTTTTTATAAAAAATGAAAGGGGTTACATCGTCAAAATTGTCAAAAATTGGCCAAAAATTAGAAATTGAGTTTTAAATGCAGAAATGTTCTCCATTAAAAACTAAGAAGAAAAAACCAAACCAGACTGAAATCCGTCGAGTTTAAACCAAGTTACGGCCAAAAAACAATGAAGAAGTTTGCGATTTTTGAGCCAACAAATTTACCCATTTTTTTATAAAAAATGAAAGGGGTTACATCGTAAAAATTGTCATAAATTGGCCAAAAATTAGAAATCAAATTTTAAATGCAGAAATGTTCTCCATTAAAAACTATGAAGAAAAAAAACAAACCACACTGAAATCCGTCGAGTTTAGACCAAGTTATGGTAAAAAAAACAATAAAAAAGTTTGCAATTTTTGAGCCAACAATTCATCAATTTTTTTTATAAAAAATGAAAAAGTGAAAGGTTGTCAAAAATTGTCGCGCTCATAAAATTTTGGGCAATTCGACAACTCTGTCAGTGCATTTCTTGTGCATTCCCTTCTGATTGCAGTCATCTGCGAATGAGTCTATTTTTAACATTTACAAAAAATTGCTGCAAATAAATTGCACTTTGTTAATTGTCGCCTCAGCGTTTAGAGGTGAGTTTTACTTTACGAAAAATAAACAAACAAATGATAAGAGAGGAGCTTTAGCCTATTATTAAACAAAATAGGAAATGTATTTGTAAAATTATTCGAGCTCATTGAAATTTGTTAATATTTTCAGAAGTTACATAAGTGTTGCAAGCGAAAATGGCGCTGCCCGAGGGATTGTCTAACAAAATGAAGGTTTTCCAGGTGAGTTATGTTACCATTTACACATTTTAAATGATTCTTTGGGAGTTATTTGTGGTCTTTTTAGGCTGTCAACGAGCTGCCCGTTTTCCTGAAAGGTGGACCAGCGGACAAGATCCTATTTGGCATAACTGCGGGACTGTGCGGCGTTGGTGTCTTAAGCTTCGTCCATTTGGTATACACAATGGGATTTGCCAAGAAGAAGGCTTAAATTAAGTGTTAAATAAAAGTTTCCTTTATTAAAGAGAAGGCCATAAGATACATTAATTTTGGTTTTTGTGAACGTTTCAAAAAGCCCGCCATCCCGCTGCAGTAACTATTTACATAATATTTCCTGAACTTAATGGAGCAACACTGTCATGCTCAACCCAACTGTTGGTATTTTGGTGCACTCGGCACTCTGGTCACACTCAAGCACAGTAGAAAAGAAATAAAAACAAAGAAATTTTTGGGTGTTTTGAAAATTAGAATATAGCTGGTTTATCAGAGAAAATGGAGCCCAACGATGAGGTTGTGGAACGCCAGAAGCTAGTGCCAAACGATGTTGAAACGGAAGAGGAAGCCCAAAGCCAAAGTGCACCGAAATCAGCTCAAACCCCCGCCTCGCCCGCCGTTCCCAATGTATGGAAGTTCTTTCCCATTTTCACGCCCCAAAAATTATTGTCTATGTTTTTATTTATTGTGTTAGATCAAAA
Organism: Drosophila nikananu; assembly: GCA_008042635.1. Taxonomy (NCBI): domain Eukaryota; kingdom Metazoa; phylum Arthropoda; class Insecta; order Diptera; family Drosophilidae; genus Drosophila; species Drosophila nikananu. The sequence continues at coordinate 4,232 of VNJV01020151.1, read as the reverse complement.
TCAAAGGCATCTCCAGTGGGGAGACAACACGCAGTAGAAACTCCGCCTCCTGCTCCATAGAGCGCACGATATCCGAGAAGGAGAAGGACAAGGGCCAGAGCCAGGGCCAGTCGACGGCCGCCAAGGTTTCATATGTGAATGAGAGACGGCCACGCCCGCAGGCTCATGCGGGAGGTGGCGGCGCTGGCGGAGATGAACGCTTCGAGTTCAAGACCAGGCCACGCAAATTGCTCAAAGGTGGGTAAAGCTATAAACAGACTTAATCGCCGCCGTTCCCCATTTTTGCCTTTTAGCTGAGAGTTGCTGTGGACGCGCGGCTTTTGGTGTCGTCGACTGTCTGTCAATTATGTGTGAATCACTGCATTTATAGGTTCCCCAATCTTAAAACACATCTGTGACTAATAGAAACTCTGCACAAAACTCTCCTGTTTCTAATCGTTTATTATCAACATCTTTTTTTTGTCATTAGTTTAGAATTAAGTTTTTTGTATTGTAAAATATTTATTTTCGAGGGTTTTAGGTTAGGCCCTGAAGGACTTATATTAGTTTTATTGTAACACAGCTGCAAACACTCCCAAAAATATCTTCACTTTATAAATATCTCTTTTATTGGTAACGCATTTAACTAATTGCTGGTTATAATGGCCTTCGCCAGCGATGACGCACTTGCCAAGTGTCCATATGCCGGGAATACATTATATTTGATTATTCACAGTCCATATAAAAATATATACAGATATATATACATATACACACGCGCCTCAGACTGAGGGCTTGGTTGTTATAATTTCAATAATTGAAATTACAAGCCTTTCGAAGTATTACCACCCGGCGCCTCCCCATGCGAAAAGCGGAAAGTCAACAGCCTGTGGATGAAGCTTTTCCTTTTCTGTGGCGTTTGCTTAAACCATCGGTTCGGTTCTCATGGCGGTGTGTTGTATTTTAGCCAGTAAAATTAACTGAAAACTTGTAGAATTTGTTCTTAATCATAATTGCGAGTTATTTTATAGGATTTGATACTTCAAATTTAACTTGAATTATTTATCTTTTGTATTTAATTATGCCAAGTTTTTATAAGTATTACATTTTTTACATATAGTCTTGAAGTTTGATTTATTTTGTAGTGAGTTGGTTCAATAAGTTTTACATTTTTCTTTGTGCCTTGCCTTATTTAATATTTTAATTTAAATTTTTATTTATTTGTATCTTGTATCTATTATTTGTTATTTCCATATTGTGCCCGTATGTATCGCCTGACGACGTTCAGATCGCAATGAATTGGAACCCACACACAACAGTGCCAACAGCTTGAATGCCATTACTTTGGTGAGCAGCGAGTGGCTAGCACCTGATCCCCCCACAACCACCAATAACACCACACCCAAAAACACCATCATCACCAACAACAACAACAACAACAACGATAGTTCCAAACCCAATAATAATACAAATAGCAATCCAAACACACCAAGATCGCAGCGTCGCAAGAATAATCCCTCAGCTTCGATGCCAAACGCCGCCACAAATGTCCACAACAACAACAACAGCGACAAGTTTGATGATCGTCCCATAAAACATCATTCCTTTGTCTCCGAAGTGCCCGATGTGAAGCATATGGAGCGAGCGCTCCTTGGACTGCTGGATGACTTTCATTCCGGCAAACTGAAGGCATTCGGTGAGTGAACAATAAAGTTTTAACTCTCAAAATCTTTTCCCTACAATTAATCCGATTTAATTCCAAGCAGGTTCCGGCTGCACCATGGACCAGATGACCAAGATCCGGGAGCAGCAGGAGAGCCTGGCCAAACTGCATTTCGAGCTGGCTGCCGCCGAGGAGGATTCCTTGGAGCATGGCAACGAGTTCAACACCAACAAGGCGCAGGAGAATATGCTCCAGCTGATGCAGCGCCTCGAGCAGCTCTCCATCTCCATTGAACAGCTGCAGACGAGCCACACGGGTCTCTGAGAGTTGGCCCAGCTGCAGGCCTGGGATCATCGCCTGCTCTGGCTCTGAGAAAGGATAACCAGCCGAGGTGGACTGGCAGGAGTTTTACACGAGATTAGCGACTTTGATTTCGAGGGGGAATTCTGGGTTTTTCTGTATATATTTAAGTTGTACGTACGCTTAAGTGGGAGGATCCGGGATAGGCTTTTTGTGCTAAAAATATTAGTTAAGCAAACAGCAAACAACAAAAAAAGAAAAACTCGCAGTGATTGTGAAAGTAATTTAGATTGTCTTCGCATAGCCATAGCAATAGCATTAAATTACAAAATAGGAGAAGATGGTGCCAAGATCTGGTGCTAAAATGAATTATTTCGATTTGATTATGTGCTGCAAGCTATCAGGCTTCAATTTTAATGCAAAATCTGTTTCGCTTATTTGTTTGTTATATAGTTATTTGCAATATATATATATACATACACACGTATTCATATAAAATGTACGAAACTGGGTAAACTATTAAAGTTATCATTTTTATAATAATGGCAAAGGAGGTTTTTTAATGGCTGATTGGTATATCATTCTTACTTTTAGGGTATTTGGATTTCGAAATATTAGAATTCATGTTTAAAATTTAAAGATATTCCCTGAATATAGTAAAAAGCTACAAATTATTCGATACCTGCATTGATTTTTTTGACCTGAAAATATAATATAATCGAAACAAGATAAGAATTTATTAAATAAAATTCTTGGAATATTTTTCGATAATATATTTTCGATATTTTTCGATATTTAAAATTGCAATATATGAAGGTTAACTATATTTTCGATTGGACATTGAACTTTCTGTTCAATATTCATCCCTAAATTCAAATATCTATTGCAATTACTCAAACTTGATATATTTATTGTTGAAATATTATTTTCTTGGGTAGCTAAAAAATCGATTTTGTATTAAAGAATATTTGTTTTATTTTGTCATCAGAATACATAGTATTTTTCATGGCGCTTGCGAGTGTCGGCATGTGTATTCAGTTCTTATTTAGGAAGCGGAATTCCCTAGCACACCCGAAAATGCGACGTCCCCATTCCGGCGATTAACATCGCCCACCACAGCGGGAATCCGTTCTGCATGCACAATTTCCAATTCGGGGATGGGCTCCTCGCCAGTTGTGAAGAAGAGGTAAGTGATGAACCTTTGGACAAGTGCATTCGTACATAGGAAATTTTATTCCGCCGCTGTTCTCTGAGTTTTGTGGTTTAATTTATGCATTTGTATTCAGCCGGCGTCGTCCTCGGGCCCTCTGCTCCTCCTTCTCCTTCTCCGGGGCTGTCATTGCGCAGTCGCAGCCGGGTTATGTTGCCTTTTGGTTATATTTCCCTGGACGTTGTTGTTCTTCTTTCGTATTCTTGTTTTCCTTTTCTTTCTTTTATTATTTGTGATCGGTAAAAGTAATTTGTTGTTCGTTCTTTCTTTTAATGTTGGTGTAAATCCGGGTCTCAAATAACAAGAACTGTGCACGGTGAGAAAAGTGGTATGGCTTTTATCGGGGAGCAAAAAAGGTTTTTTGGGAAAATTTTTTAAGTTTTAAAGAGTTGAAGGAACAAAAGAAATGTCTTTCTTTTTCGAAATTTTTTCAGGAGTAAATTTGAATAGTTAAAAGAAAATGTATGCATTTCGTTTATATAATTTAAATTTATTCCATAAAATTAATGCAATTTTTGAACTTCTTGTAGACAAATAAATATCTTAAGACTTGTTTATAATATAGATAGGCTTTATATAAAATATTTTAAGCAGAAAAATCTTTAATTTCGATACACTGAACTTGTAATTCAAATTTAAATTGATGGAATTTATGTATTTTTCAAGAAAACTTTATAATTTTTTTATATTTCATTTAAGAATACCCAAAAAAAGACAGTCAAAATTACCAACATAACTACATATTTTCAAATATATTTAACTTATTTCTAGGGCACCAAAATTTTGTGTTTCAGTGTACTCCCACTTGTTGCTGCCACCGTTCTTCGCCTCTTTGGTTTTATTCTTATAATTTTGTCCGAACTTGTGGCCAAAGAAACTCTCGGGGTTCTTTTGAGCCTCTCCGCTTAGCCTAGCGGTTTAGTGCATTCCTTGGGTCGCCGTCGCCTCCGGTCTCTGGTACCTTCGCTCTTGCATCCCACTCCACCACTCCCACCGGGCAGCGCACATCATTTGCGCCGAGAAATGAAGAAATAAACGCTTGGACCGTCGCATCCGCCACGCTGCATACAAATGCATGCC
>VNJV01020150.1:93364-106994 GCA_008042635.1 Drosophila nikananu | reverse complement strand
AAAAATCGGTAACTTTTCTTGGGTTTTTTGATCATAACTTGGCCTTAACTCAACCGATTTCAGTCTGGTTTGCTTTTTTCTTCTTAGTTTTTATAGGAGAACATTTCTGCATTCAAAACACGATTTATAATTTTTTGCCAATTTTTGACAATTTTTACGATGTAACCCCTTTCCTTTTCTTGGAAAAAATGGTTACATTTTGGGCTTAAAAAATCGGTAACTTTTCTTGGGTTTTTTGATCATAACTTGTCCTAAACTCAACCAATTTCAGTCTGGTTTAGTTTTTTCTTCTTGGTTTTTATAGGAGAACATTTCTGCATTCAAAACACGATTTATAATTTTTTGCCAATTTTTGATAATTTTTACGATGTAACCCCTTTCCTTTTCTTGGAAAAAATGGTTACATTTTGGGCTTAAAAAATCGGTAACTTTTCTTGGGTTTTTTGATCATAACTTGGCCTTAACTCAACCGATTTCAGTCTGGTTTGCTTTTTTCTTCTTAGTTTTTATAGGAGAACATTTCTGCATTCAACACACGATTTATAATTTTTTGCCAATTTTTGACAATTTTTACGATGTAACCCCTTTCCTTTTCTTGGAAAAAATGGTTACATTTTGGGCTTAAAAAATCGGTCCTAAACTCAACCAATTTCAGTCTGGTTTAGTTTTTTCTTCTTGGTTTTTATAGGAGAACTTTTCTGCATTCAAAACTCGATATCTAATTTTTGGCCAATTTTTGACAATTTTGACGATGTAACCCCATTCCTTTTCTTGGAAAAAATGGCTAAATTTTGGGCTTCAAAATCGGTAACTTTTCTTATGTTTTTTGATCATAATTTATTTCATTTAATATCTATAAACTGTACTTACGTGTCGCAGCTCCAAAAGATTTCCACACAGAATATATCCCGAGGATTCGGTTAAGATGTATATTTTTGGGGGAACAGATTAAATTGCACTTTCTAATACAATTATTGACTTTAAATTACATTTAATAACAATTTTCTCGGGGATTAAAACTATTTACAAACAAAGGGGGCACAATGACCGCGTTGCCACTGCGGGTGCAGTGGGCTCTAGAGTCTAGACTAACAACAAAAGGTTTTGCCACGCCCGCAAATTGCCAAGAATCTTAAAATTTCAATTAGCTTAAAAAAATCACATTTCATGTATCTTGTATCTTGTATCATCTATCTTGTAGCCAACCTAATGACACGCCGCCGCCGAGCAACGTAAAGTGACAGCTGCCGATCGGCGCCTGCTACTCTAACGCTAATAAATTCGTCGCTACCCCTCGACCCAAGTCTGCCACCGATCCAATCCCGTCCAGCGGCGCGCCTAGTGCTCCGAGCTGAAGTACGAGTTCTGCATGAGATACAGCTTGTCGATGGGATTGATCAGGCTATTGTTCAGATTGGCCAACATGTCGTGGGGATTCGAGTGCGAGTGCGAGTGCGAGTGCTGGTTGCCGGAGGAGCTGGTGGACTGCAGCTCCAGGTTGTTCAGCGACAGCGAGTCCGCGTCATCGTCCAGCTGGTCGAAGTTGCTCCCGTCCAGCGAGAGGTCCGAGCTGCAGAAGCTGTCGTTCGAGTTGGCCGGGTAATCTGCAAGGGGAGATCAAGTTAATAAAAGCTTGGACAGTCGTCCTGAAGTTTCCACTTACCGTCCGGTGAGAAGGGCAAGTTGGGATTCAGCGGCTGGCTGGCGAAGTTGCTGTCCAATCCGCCCAGATAACCCGAGCTGTCGCCGCCCAGCTCCTGTTTGACGCCCTTGTCCTCCTTGTCGTTCGACTCCTTGTCGTCGGTGGCACTGGAGTTGCCGGTGCCACGGCCCCCGCCAGAGCCGCCGCCGGAGGAGCCGCCATTCTGCTTCGCCTTGCGCTGGATCTTCTTCATCTTGGCCCGCTGGTTCTGGAACCACACCTGCACCACGCGCACCGACAGCCCCGTGTCCTTGGCCAGAGCCTCGCGCACCTTGCGGCACGGCTTGGGCGACTGGTCGAAGGAGGCCTTGAATTGTTTGCGCTGCTGCGAGGTGAGGATGGTGCGCGGCCGCTTGGGACCTCGCCGCCCATCCCGTGGCCTCAGCAGATCCTCCTCGTCCAGGCCGACGAAGCCGCAGTGCTGGGCCGCCGCCGCCGCCAGAAACATCTCCTTCTCGAGATCGTGGCGATAGCAGAAGAGCTGGCCATCGCGCAGCAGAAACTGCTCGCCCTTCTGCAGCGGCAGGCGGCAGGCGTAGCACACGAAGCAGGGCAGGTGGAAGACGAAGTTGGGTATCGGACGCATCACCAGCTCCTGCGGCAAGATGGCGTGGCAGCAGGAGGCGCACTTGACGCCAAACAGCCGGTCGTAGTCCATTTTGCAGTAGAGCTTCGAGTTGCGGACGTAGCAGGTGTGGTGCAGCTGCATGCCGCAGTAGCAGCAGGCCAGGCACTGCTCATGCCAATTGGCCTCGCCCACGTTCATCAGGAAGCGATCGTGGATCTTCTGGCCACAGCCCTCGCACAGCTCGAAGTTCTTCTCGCACTTGATGTGGCCCACTTCTGCAAAAGGCAACCAGAATAGCTTTAATCAAACATAAATAAAACATATATTTAAAGGAAAAACCTCCTTAAATTACTTATAGAATAACATTATACAGTTTTTATGGGTTTGAAAGCATTCCCAGCTTTGTGGGAGCTGTTTTAGAAAGGTTTTCCTTTGCCGTGCAGTTCCCTTACTCGCTGTTCCCCTTTGCCAGCCTGTGATGGGCGTACGTGGCGTATACGTGATGGCAGCACATGTCGCTGCGAAATTATCATGACATGTGCTGTCGATGGCGCAAGGACCTCCCTGACAATCGAATCGTGTGAAAATGCTTCAGCGTCTCTGCCGTTTTTCCGCTCAATGTTTCGCCCGGGGGGAAACAGCAAGAAAATGTTGAGGGAAAAAATTATCTGTCGCCGGGCTGCAACAGCTTGTATTGAAAGCTTGTTGATGCGTAATTGAAACGTAAAGTTTTCTGTATTTGTTCCGTAGAAAGCATCTGCCCTGCTCACCTTTTTATGCTTATAGCCAGCGACAATGGCTCAATTGATTTTGCCAGCGTCACTGAGTTTAAGCTGAATCTCCGGCTGAGGATACACCATTAGCTGGGCTCCGTCCCACCCGAAAGGGAGGTAGGAGGACGTCACTAATCCTCCGTTCGTAGAGGCGCTCTTGAAACTGTAAACCAGTCATAAAAAGTAGTACCCCGAAAACACAACAAAAGCTGCCTGGCAGAGCAGTAAACATAAAAAATATATGACGACCGCCACGAAAAATGTATGGAAGCATTTGAAAAATGAGCAGCGAGTCGGGGAAAGTGGAAGGCGGAGGGAAATGGAAATGGGAAACGGGGAAAGGCAGTGGCTCTGGCTCTGGAGTGGAGTGTTATATTATATGGCTGTGGCTCAGTGGCAGAAAAATGTGCATGATTTATGGTTGGCACAATGGCGCTGCCATAGCCGCCATATCTGTGCAGATGTGCGTGTGGTACTATATAGCACGGATATGGAGAGCAGGGATATGAGGAGCCAGTGCAGCGAAAAATCTACAATGTTCCCGAGCACTTTTTCTGTGTCCTATTCCATCCCATCCTTGGCTCTCCCATTGTGCAGTAGAATCCGTGTCCAATCGCATTGCCGATAAAGGTTTTTGCAGCAAACGAAACAAAAAAGCGAGCATGATTCATTTGATAAAGCCCCCGGGGGCAGCAGAATTTTGAATTTGGCCGCTTTTTTAGAGCTTTGAGCATCGATATGGTGACGACGACGCGGCTTTCGTTTGTGTAATCTAATCGAAATTTATGGCATTTCGCTGCAGTTTTATGAATGCTTCTCTTCTGCTTTGTGTGTGTTTTTTGCGGCATTTCTGCATTGTTTCAGCTATCAAAGGACGCTGCCATGCAGGGCCTCTCCTCGTTTTTTTGGGCGCAAATCTTGTCGAGAAAATCAACAAACATCGAGCGCAAACAGTTGGAACAAGTGCTGCACACTCATGTCAAATACATAGATTAAACAGCAGATAATTCCAAAATCAACTCGACGATAAACAGAGAAAAATATATACATATAGGGCCCACTAATAGACGACAGCGTCGAAAGTTTCCTCGGTGTTATCGGTGATAAAGCTTATCTGGCCACAGCGCCCCTCGATTGCCGCACTAAATGGTGCATTTATTGACACATTGACAGGCAGGCGGAGGGCTATGGAGATAAATCGGGGGACGGCACAGACGGCCAAGCTTCAACTCCCGACTCCCGTCAGTAATTCGGGCTAACAACAGGAGTCCCGCTCCCCGGGTCCGGTCCACGTGCCACGCGGATTTTGGCAGCAGTTCGCCTTTTGACAGACAGCTCATAATGGGACAGCTTTAGTTACGACTGGCAACGTGGTCTTTAAAACTAGATACAGGGAGAAAAATTTGCCAAATAATCATATACATTATTTAATAGACTAATTAGGTAAAAGGGTCTCAAATTGATTTCTTTTTCCATAAATTGAGTTTGGGATATCAATATAAACATTGGTTTGTAAGGATTTGCTTTGGCAAACTCGAGGCTTGATTGCTTTTTAGGTAAAAGAAGGAAAACTATTTTAAGAAATATCATTCTGACTCTTAGTTATTATTATAATTCATGAAGTACTACTTTAGAAGTATAATTAATTACCCGAAAAGCGCCTAAATCACTGTTTTCTGTTCTTAGCTCTGAGTATAGTATTCCCTAGAAAAGATCGATAGTACATTTAAACTCTCAAGATATTTAGGAGTACAGCAATATTTTTCAAGCTCTTTTAAGATAATTTTTGAGAAACATAATTACGTTGTACGGTAAAGAATACCTATATATATTTAAAAATACTATTAAATTCAGTTACTTTATTATTCCCAGTGATTCTTAGTCATGTTCTTATTTTAGTATTCCACTTTTCGCTCTGTGTACCTGGATCTCAGCGCCAAAGTGACATAGAGCTATGCATATGGCGCATACTTCCGCCGCACTCTCGCACACAGCCAGTGGCACCTGGAATACCTGCAGATGGGCGAAGTTGGAGCCACCGCAGAAGCCAGATATGTATGCTGATACGCTCGGTGGAATACCTGACACTGAGTGTGCTCATTTCCGTGGTTTGCCCTCCAGGCCCCAGTCCCCAGTCCCCTGGTCCCCCATCGCCAGACCCTCGCCCGTTCGGGAATTCCTCGACCTCCCCGGGCTTTATAGTTGAACCCAAAGTGTGGGCCATTGATAGTTGTGTAGGAGTCGCCTTCGGGGGATTGGGTTCACGAAGGCGGAAACGGAAACTATTTGCTGCCATTTTGGCGATGGCAAATGGCAAATGGCAGAATGCAGGCATTAATAGAAATTTTATAGGCAAAAGGAGCAATTGGTGGGGGCTGAAAAAAGCCAAAACACAATCCACTTAGCCTCGGACGATGTCTGGCCGGCATATGCATATGCATCGCCTCACACATTGTTTGCACACTTGGCATTTCGGAGGGAAATTCGCAAAAGTTTTCCCAGCAACACACTTTCGATGCAGCTCGGCTGAAAAGTGTTGCCTATTCTGAGGCTCTCGTGCGTGTGTGTGTGTGTGTGTGTGTGCTGTGTGTGTGTTAGCCTGGATGCCAACACAAGTGCGAGTGCGAGTGGGCGAGGATGTGGCCTGCCTTAATAGCCTTTTATTGGCCGAACCACGCCCCCTGGGGATGTCATGCAGGTTCATTGTCAAAATTATTTTGTGGTCAACTTGCGTTCATACTTCTGGAAAATACTTTCGCCATCCACACAGAGCCCGCAAAACTATTCCCAAAACAGCACCTGAAATTCATAATTCGTTGCCCAAAGCTGTCAATATTCGTTTAAGCAAGAAATTCATATTTGCACGGCGTGATTGAATTTTATTTGCCTGGCCTCAAAGAGCGGCAAACAAATTGAAAACATTGCCGGTCTCTGGTTATTAATTTCAAAAAACATTGCTTTCATTGCTTCGTGGGATCAATCAAGTGCCAAAGCAAACACTGCAGCTATTTAAATAGGGAATTAATACGAAACATTTTCGCTATTTACTTTCGCAAAAAATCCTCTTAACACAAACGGGTTATTAAATTTGTTCAATTCATTTAAAAAGGAGAGTAGCAAGTTATGGTTTAAAACAGAAAGAACTTTCAACAAGAGTAAACTCCTTTAATGAGCCTTTAATGAAGTAGGTTACTAATAAAACTAAAATGTGTAATTAATTCAATGTGAATTTGAAACTAAATGCGTACAAATATGAGCTTTTATGGACTTGTAAATAAAATAGTGGGTTTGAGTTTTGACTTTAAAATAATCTAATATTTAATCTTTACTTCTTCTACTTATGTTTCTTCAAAGTACTTAAAATTTAATTATTAGGTATTAAATAGCATAACTATATAAAAAATCAGTATTTTAAAAGGATATTGTAAATAATTTCTTATTAAAAAGATGAGAAAATAATATAAGAAGAAAAAATCTAAATATGGAAACAAGCAATTTAACTTTAACAAAACAAAATAATTACACATTTCACTGTTATAAAATATAAAGCACCTGTTAAATCATTAAATCCCTTTATTTTAGGAAAACATTTAAACAGGAAAACAAACACTTTAACCCTAAGCTCTGCCTTTTCAATAAAAAATGCTCTCTCATATAATAAGGAAAAATAATTTGTTAAAGAGTATCTTTAAAAGAAAATCAAGGAACCCTCCCATGTTTACAGGAAAAGCAAGCATTCCGTCAGCCCAAAAAAAAAAAACCAAGAAAATCGCACGCAAGCTGCCGTTGTTTGGGGGCCTTGTCCGGAAAACTTTGGCCCACCTGAACGGACGGCGAAGGAGGAAAAGCTCATTGGGGCTCCGGGCCGCAGGACGGGCACACGCAACTATGCCAAAAACGAAAAGCGTGAAAACCCCAGAGACGGGACGAGCCGGCAAATGCCTCGACTGCCGGGTGAAAATACTTTTGGAACATACCTGTGCGTCCACTACAATCGGCAGACAATTTCGATGCCGCTGCCGCTGCTGCTGCTGCTGCTGCGTTGGCCGTTGCTGCAGCAGCTCCGCATCCGTTGCTGCCTCCATTTGCATTGCCATTGCCATTTCCACTTCCTGTTGCCCCAGAAGCCGGCGTGGCCGTCGCCGCAGCAGAAGCAGAAGCGGCTGCGATTGCGGCAGCAACTGCTCCGCCTAATTGCGAGGTGGCGACTGCGGGTGCCGATGCCGACGATGGAGCTGCCCCAACTGAGCCACCAGCAGCAGCAGCAGCAGCGGCCGCAGCAGCAACAGCAGCAGCTGTTAATGTGTTGCAGGCGGAGTTGAGGCTGCTGTTGTTGCTGTTATTGTTGCTGCTGCTGGCGAGGGGGCTGTGTCCTGGACTGTGTCCTGTGGGCGTGGGGCAGCTGTTAATTGGCACTGGCGTGGTCGAAGCTGCGTGTTGTAGCTGGTGTTGCTGATGATGATGATGGTGTTGCTGCTGCTGCTGATGCTGCTGCTGCCCCGTTAATGAAGCCGTTGCCATTGTGGGACTGTTGTTGCCGGAAATGCTGGTGGGTAAATTGCTGTTGCCATTGCTGTTGCCATTAGCCAGGTGCAAGGTGTTGCCACCGCCAGCGTGGCTGGGATTGTCCAGGAAGCGGGCACCGCCATGGTTCTGCTGCAGCGAGTACAAGCCGCCACCGACTGGATTCAGATTCGTGGGCATTGGGTAGAACTCCAGCATCTTATACACTTCGGAGCACTCTATTTGCAAGTCAGTTTCTATGCTTATCACACACGCGACACTCACGAAAAACGAGTCGATTCGAGTCTTTGGGTTCTTTGGTTCTGAGAGTTTGAGTTTGATTCTTCGCTTTCATCCGGAGGACAACCAGCCGCGTTCGCTGTCAGTTGGCGTGTGATCGAACAATCAGCGAAATCAAAGCATTTCACTTTGCCCTGGCTTTGGATTTCCGAAAAAAATCCCAGCTGAAATGTACCCCCGCACACAGTCGCACACTCGCAAATACACTCACGGCACACACACCCCTAGAGCGCCTGCGCCTGTTTACAAAAGCAACGGAGCAACGGAGCAACAACTGCCGCTGCCGCTCGCGGTGCCGCTCCTGCTGCTGCTGCACGTGACGGGGATGGCCAGGGGTGGGAACCCGACCCCGTTGCAAGGGTTGCATGCGCCCCCTGTGCAACCCCCGCTCTCGGCGGGCAGAGCGCGCATGTCTCAAGTGATTATTAGCAGCGAGGGAAATTCTGCGAGAGCGGATTTCCCTTCGGCGGCGGAGGCCACACCTCAGCTGCTCGCCGATTGGCTGTCGCTTTCCCCGGCGACCATTTTCCCGCAACGCGCATGCCCGCAGGGGAAATTCGCTTGCTTTTTGCTGTTATTTGTGTTTTCCCTGATGTCTTCTTGGCTTTAAAGCTGGCAACAAAGGGGCGTGTTGCTGGTGTTGTTGCTGGGGCACAAAGACATACTTGCACTTGCACTCGCGGCAACTTTGGCGGCGACAATATCCTCGAGTCGTGTTGTTGCTGCTGCCGCTTTGAGTGGCACGACTGGACCAGAATGCCAACCCAAACAAAAGCAAAAACAAAACCAAAAACAAAATCGACAGAATCGACAGCAGCAGCAGCAACAACAAACAGAGCTGAAGAAAAACGATGGCCTTGTCTTCTTTTGCGCTTTTTTGCACTTGCACTTTACTTTTTGCGGGTGCAAAAAGTTGGCGATAAACAAGCGGCCAAAAGGGTGTTCCCCGGGTTCTGGCACAAATTTGTGGGGAAATTTGAAAAAAGGTGATAGGAAAATTAAATTTTTAATCATATAAAGACAGCTTGAAACTGTGAATAGGTTTATAAATATTAAACATCCTTTTACAATCCCAACACAATCGTAACTTTTATACATCCCAATTTATGATTCTGATATGATTTAGAAATATATTAACTGCATAGTTCTTAAATTAATTACCATTTAATATAAATTTCTCATATTATTATAATTATATTTTCATATTCAAAAGTTTACAGAAAGCTTTGATTTATAGCCTTTATGAACTTAAATTCTACCTAGAACAATATGTGAGATCTTAACTCATTTGTATCACCTTTTCAATGTTTCTACAACAATCTTTAAAGTGCTTAAAGATATATTTAATTTTAAGTTTTAACTGCCAAGAAATGTCACCCTGTATGGGCCATTGAGGAAACGAATCTCCAACGACTGACAAGCAACGAGGCTCCAAAACCCCATTTCCGACGGTCCGAAAAGTCGGGGGTCCACAGAGCCAACTATATGGTGGAACTATAAGCCCACACTAACCCCCACACACACACACACACATTCCGAAGGAGGAAAATAAAGGACGAAAGAAAAGCGGAGCGGTAAGTTGAAAAGCGGAAGCTGGAAAGACAAACCAAACATGGGGCCGTGCACAAAAGTTTGGCGCTACTTCTCAAGTCGAAGCGAAGCTGGATTTCCTTGCCGCTTTTCCACCTCCGAGAGCTGGCAACTTACTTGGCTTAAGACTAGGCTTTGGCTCAGCGGGAAACTTCTGGGGGTACAGGGGGATACTCGTATGTTCCTCAGGCTCAGGCACTGGCTCTGGCTACCTGGGCGCCCAAGGAGCCTCCGCCTCCGCCAAGTGGGAGAATTCGGCAAACTTGTTGGCATCGAGCAGCACTTGTACCAGGAATTGGCATAGCGTGCTTGGGTTTTCCCGTATTTTTCCGCTGCTGCTCACTTCCCACCTCCCAGTTTGTGCAACTTTGAAAACTTTATTCACCGATTTCGACTGGCACAAAGGCCACCGAAGCCGGAACATTTGTGCTGTGGAATTATAACAAAGCAGCGGAAAGTATCTGCTGCAGGAAATTTTCCCCCAATCCGAAGTGAATGTTTTTTGCACACAACAAAGTCGAAGCCAAGTGTGCACAGAATTTAAAACAATTATTAGAAGTTTAGGAAGCATTCTACCAGCGCTGGCAAATAAAAGTATTTGAAAGATTAAATCTATAAATTGAAAAAGAAAATAAAATCTATATATTTAGTATTCTATTTTGCTTTTCAAAACTTCTTGCTATACTCTGAATTATACAGTTCATTTACAATTATATTTATTTCTCTCCAAACCTCTTGAATTGGCCCTAATATATCAAATGTCAGAGATCCAAACCCTATCCCCCGCTAAACAAATACAAGTTTTATGGCCATTTAACAGCCGTCAACCACCTACTACTCTTCCGGCCAAAGTCCACCTCCGCCCTGTGACTGACTGACTGACTTTATGGGGGCCATCGACAGCGATTCGGAGGCGCGTGCATAATTAATCCTTCGCCTTCGCGATAAGGTTAATGGAGGAGAAGGCGGAGGCACTAGTGTCCTGGCCACTGCTGTGGCGAAATTATGGTTTACAGGCCCCCATAAAGATAGGTAGTTATTTTCCGGCCATAGGCCATATCGGCCAGATAGCAACAGTAAACCGCACAAAAGCGAAAATTCAATTAACCTTGACAGAAGACCGAAAACCCATCCAGTAATCGGCATAATGATGACAACATCACACAGTCGATAAGTTCGACAGACAAAACGCAGAACGAGAGAGACGAAAGCGGTAATAAAATCACATTGACAATGGCAAAAAGTGGAAATTGTCATAAAACTCGTTGGCAAACAGGAACCAGAAAGGGCTGACTGACTGGCAGGCAAACAGGACGAGTCCTGGGCACTGGAAACAAATTTAATAAAACACCGGAGGAGAAAAGGAAAACAAACGGCAAAGGGTAGCTGCGCTCTCTCTGCGGATGGGTTGCCATTCAGATTGTGATTCTGATTCGGGTTTGGGTTCAATGCATCCATTGTCTCCGTCCCCGCCGCTCCCTTTCACCCCCTTTCGTCAATGGACGAGGACGAAGTAATATTGAATAACCACAACAGCAACAACACGAGCACGCTCGGCAGCCCCAGGATAAATAGTTTTTGTATGGCCCTTCAATTACCATTTGAGCATGATGAGCGCTAAGGAGGCATGAAGCACAGACATTGGCATTGGAAAGTGGTTAGTGGCATGTGGTAAGTGGCAAGAAAGAAACCTAGACGAAGGAGCCGCCGCCGAAGGCTGCTTGAAAAGATGCCTTGGCACCAGGACCACCATCCTTGGGCTGGGATAGGGGTCATTAGGTGGAAACATTTATTCTAACTCTGTGCCTCCGAGTCCCGACTATTGGCGGCCAGTCAAGTAGAAGATGCCCGGCTGGAGGGGGCGAAGGTGTCATTGTTGGTTTTGGCAGCCGGGCAACAGAGCTCGGCGATCGGTACGAGTACCAGATTTTGTAGGATCTAGACACCGAGGCACAAGAAGGACATTGCCGCAGCTGCTGAGGCGGAGGAGGAGGCAGCAGCAAACTGTCAACGAAACACGCGCCCCTTCGGCACTTGAAACAGTACAACAATTTTGAAGTATAAATGGGAAATAGAAATAGGAAATAGAAATTATTTAAACACATTTTAAACTTTACTTTGGCGATGTTTTTCTTTTTTTCAGGTTTTTAAAAACATTTAACATTTAAAACAGGTCTTCCTGAGAGCAAAAAGCCTGTGATTGTCAAATGTCATATATATTCTTATTCACACTTAACATTCTTACTAATTAAAAATAAATTTTTGAGACAATTTTTTAATGTATACTATATTTTACAAAATTAAGAAAAAATATTAAAATTTTGGGATTGTAATTTTGAGAAATATTAAATTCAGTATGCAGATTTATGAACATAATAAAAATAAACACGAAACAGTTTTCAAAATTGAGAATAATGGATTTCCGATTTCAAATTCCGATCACAGATACACTTACTAACTGCCATGGTATATAAACTTGAGCTTCCCGATGTTAGTTCCCTTTCTTATTATAAATAATAAATAAATAAACTTAATAAAATAAATCTTAAATGAAAACTGAATTGAAAAAAGGATTTCTTTCTGTGCAGCTTCTCACTTTCTCCGCCCACGAAATATGACGTGCGTAAACAATGGGTTTGAGGAATGCTGCACTGCACCCGCTACGAGGTATGAGTGTGGTGGTCCTGAGGAGGGAGAGCCGAGGCCTCGCAGCAGGGCCGACCCTAAAGTGGGCTAATTTGACGATGCCCCGCGTGGCAAATGCAACCCCAACCCCAACCCCATGGCTTGTCTAGTGTCCAGGACGAAGGAAAAGTGTTAAAGGATTTATGCGCGTAATTTTGCAGATGTTTAGATTTCGCTCTCGACTCGCTGCAGCTGAAGTACACTCGACGAATGAGTGCGGTGTTCTCTGATTATAATTTAAAAATTGAAGGGGATGCAAGGGGAATAATGATATCCAGTGTGTTACTGATATGTGTAGCCTTTTAGTGGTAAATATATTCTTTACTTTTATAGATAAAGAGAAAAAGTTAAACAGTAGATTGTATATAATTCCTTAACTCATCTGATAATAAATAAGAATATTAAGGATTGGGTTTTAGGTTGGTGTATTGCCGTTTCTTGCCGTGTAGCTCAACCCAATAATTTTGTGCCTGGTGTGCCGATCTGTGTCAACACGAGTCCGTCTCCGTCTCCAGTCCCCTGGCTCCTGGCTCCCAGTCTCAATCCCGTTCGAATTGCCGACGCAGGCAGGCTCTGACAGACATGCTGTCTCGCCCAACTCAGGGACTCAGGACATGCAGGACACACAGCAGCCGCAGCTCTGGGATTTTCCGACTGCGACCGAGGCCAAAAATGGACTCGAGACTCGACGCTCGAGTGGGGAGGCCGGCCGGCCGGGTCTGTGAAGTGGCGCAGCATGTGCTCAATTTAGTTTTGAATATCGTCTGTCTTTCGGCTCCTTGAGCATTCCGAGTAATAATCCCTGTTTGTTCAATGTCAATTTTAGTGTTTGTTATTGCCCCGTAGCTCGGCCTCCTCGGGTTCACATCCACATCCACACATCCAAGTCCAAGTCCACATCCCGACCTGCGATGACTCCCACTTATGCCCTGTTTTTTATTGTCCATTGTGGTTTATTTGTCTTTGGATTTTGGTCTCAGGCTTTGTTTATAATCGGGCATTCTGCGAGTTCAGAGCCCTGCACTTCTCGGACGCGATGTTTATGCTAAGCTGTGCCTGGCTTTTAATGAGGCTGGAAATATGGACTTTGCGAATGGCAATCACATTCGATCTGCATTCCAAGTGCAAAAACAAACAACAGCCATGAGAGAGTGCGAAATTCTTGAAATCTGTGAACTCGGTTCTGTGGCCAAGATGGGGAGACCCAATCCCGACTCCCTACTGCCGAATCCCCACCGGTTTCCCATGATTTTCTCAAATATTTAAACGCCTGTGGGCCCCGTCGTCCTTGTCGACTGCCGAATCCCCCCCATTCCGCCTGTCAAAATGAAAATGATACTTTGAAGTTTTGGGCAGCGACAAGCGCCAAAGACAAATACAAATATTGGCAATACGCTAAAGCCAAAATCAAATAGAACCCCCAGTTGGCCAAACCGAAACCAATATTCATTTGGCGTGCGCTGGAGCGGCAATAAATTGCTCAGCTGCCAGTGCCTGGCTACGCCGGAG